>PVHY01005831.1:0-79524 GCA_004024945.1 Uropsilus gracilis | reverse complement strand
CCACCTTTGCTCTCCACTGGCAAGAGAGTGGATGGCTCAGGACCTGGGCATGCAGGCAGCCCTTAGGAGGCTGCTCACTGGTGGGCCAGCAGAATTTATTTTATATAATTACACTATTGTTTTCTCCTCTATAAAACAAAGAAATGACACACTTCATGGTTTGTACAACTTGACATAGATCAAGTGCTTTAAACACTTGTCCTTAAATCTCTGCTTACTTCAGTCTTTCACTTCCCTGATAGTACTTAAAATAATTTGTGCTATTGTTTGCACTTGGCTTTGTTTTTTATTTCTCTCCTCCATCTTTGACTCATATTCTTAAAAAATCCAACTTTGTCAAAGAGCTCCCAATATAGCTTTGCCGGCTTCTCCTGATGTCCACCTCTTACTATTTCCTATTTAAATTATTTGACTGCAGAGTCATATTTCATTGCCACAGATATTTGATCCCCATTAGTCATTTTCTTCCTTTGTGTCTCTGGCTATTGACATATACTTATTCTTCCCAGAACATTTTAGAGTCAGCTTTTGAAGACAGTCTGGAATGTTACATGCAGAAATGTCCCAGCTTCATTCCCTTCCTTTTGTGAATTCCAAGATTACACCATCTCTTTCCTCTGTTTCTGTCACTCTCACATTGTCATCACATTCTTTTTTGTTGGTCAGAATTAAGTCTCAAGAGGTACTTTATAGCTTCTGTTTTTCATGACATATTGTTTTGAGGGCCTAGAATTTAAATTAATAGTTCTGGATAGAAGTAATTTATATATCCTTGAGCTGCTCAAATGTCAAACATTCATTCACTCATTCACTAGATTTTATATCATATTTCTCTTTATGCTGTAAATCACCATAGTGCCTTTAAAAATTCTATAGGTAGTTAATAATTCTTCTCCATCCTTATCTGTTACTTACTTAATGGCCTAGTTTTCAAGTGAATAAATGTTTGATAGACAAGAAGATTTGAATTTTCTGGCAAAAGAGCTTAGTACTCCCCAAACTGTATGATGATCAATAAAAACTTGAAAAGTTAAAAATATCTTTGGGTTTATATTTGTGAAAAAAAATTATTTTTCCCAAGTGAATATTCTTAAAAGAAAGCACCATTAGATAGAGAAGAACCTTAATAAGAAAAATGGTCCAGAATGTTTTTAAAGCAAAGCATTACAAAGACATTGCTAATGTATTAAGTTAACAACTGTATACCTTTGCTTTCATTGTGCTAAATATCTATCAAAATTAAGGCAAAGATCACGTTATTTACTTAGGAAAAATATGAATTTGTTCTAATACATATGGCATATTTAACATAGATGTTTAAAAATGCCATATGCTAATGCAGTTGTTGTTAACCTTTTGGGGGAAAATACACTCTTGAAAATAGTAATGGACTCTCCTCCCAGAAAATATATGCATGGAATTACATAACTTTTTTTTGTAAAATTTCTATTTCCCTCAAAAATCATTTGAGCCGTTACTAAAAATACTATCAAGTTGTATTTTTAAAAAATCGGGTTGTTGATTTTTTACTATATGAGATGTTGAGCTATTAATTGTGTGGTTTAAAGTGTGTACAAAACAGCTGGTTAGTGTGGCATTTTGTTTTCACACCTGAATATGATAGTGTGTGAAATAGAAAATTTTACAATTTTTTGAGGAACTATTATTTTATATAGTATATGCAGTTACATAAACAGTAACTATAATATGTAACTGTGGGTTTGATTTAAATGTCTATAGAGTATATGCAGTTATATAGATAATTTCTAGAATATGTAATTGTGGGGTTGATTTAAATTTTAATGGCACAGTCACCTTAGTCTCCTTTTGTAATCTTTGGAAACACATATTCTTGCATATTCATTCTTACAATTTTTAAAAGTGACCTTTTACAAATACTTTAAAATTTTATGATCACAGATGATTGTGCAGTGGACTCCTGTGTCAAGTATCTCTCTCCCTTGAGGTTTCTACACTCTTTCACAAACTTTTAAAAAGTAAAATGAAACACACTGAAAACAAATATTGATGTGTTTATTTTATTAGATTAAAAATGTATTGTGCATGCAGTTGTTATTATTGTACATTCAGTTAAAAATAAACAACAAAGGCAAAAACCTCTTGACTTTATTATTTAATTCCTGGAAACACATTTTGATACATGTGATAGGAAAACAACAAATATATATGCTTAAACTTCAGACATTGTAAATATGTCTTTGAATATGTACAAGTTTTAGAATTGAATTATACTCAGTCTTTTCTTCCTTTTTAGTCAATGATAACATGTCCTTCAATTTCTTAGTTGGGCTCATTTATCATTAGTTGGCATAAATTCTAAGACAAAGACCTTTTCTGCATCCATACATTGTCTAACAAAAAGAGAAACTTTACTGAAAAATTACCAATTCATTGTCCAACTAAACATATTCCAGTCACTGTCTATATAATTGCATATACTATATAAAATAATAGTTCTTCAAAAACAGTAAAATTTTCTATTATAAATTAGTGCCTCTTCTTTACAGAAAAAAATTTTAAATTCATAAATTAAACAAAAAACGGAGGGGGGGGATTCTTATAGTACCCAGATAGTCCCAAGCAAAGCTGCTTAAGATAATTTGTGTTTCCTCCTTTTCTTTTACAGTTTATTCTTTAATAATTATTTTGTAAACCACAGTTTTAACTATAAAGTATACATATATATTCATGTATAACTTTGTATGCTGACTTTCTTTTTGACATATTATTATATACTTTCAAAACCATATATTAATATTTGCTTGAGTTATAAAAGTTTTATTTCTTGTTCACACATATACACACACAATCTTAAATTTCAGAAAGAAAGCAGTCATTTTATAGTTGAATTCAGATTTCATAATTAGTTCCATTCCTAATCCCATCTTCTTAGCCTGTTTGAGTCATCAATCAACAGAAAATTATTTATTGTTACCTGGAAAACACTAAATTAAAACACACACACACTATGGAACAAAAAAATCAAATATGTCCCTTATCATCATAGAAACTACATCTTACTGAGGAAATAAGACATGCATGAAAAATGATCTCATAATGCAGTGCTTGAAAACGCTAATCTTGCTGATAATGAATGCTACATTAGGTCAGAGCCAGAAACAATGCATGTGGTAGACCTGGGATGTATCACAAAGGAATCAGAAGTTACCTGAACCTGGATGAATTGGTAGGGCGTTCTTAGCAAGAGAGGAAGAAGTGAAGTTTTGATTAGGAAGATGGTATGAGATACCAGATATTAATGTGTGGAAAGTAAAAGAACATGAAAAACAGCACTGATTTCTCGTGATAAGGATTTGCTTCTTTCCACAAACCCAGCAATTCACAAAATGACCCCCTGGGAGAAGGAAATTAGCTATAAATGCTGACAATAGCTTTGTGCACAAGTGCTCTGTGTTTAAAAGGACATTTACAATAATTTTTCACTTTGAACTCCTAATTTCTACCTGGGAAGAATAGAAAGAGTATCTCATCCCCCACTGGTAAGAAGTCAAGCCAGCAGAACTTCTGATATAATCATATCCTCTTAGACCTGTTTAAATAGATTGGTCAACAGATATTTATCTAGCATTGACTGTAAGAAAGATATGTATATAAACAATACAGAATTTTTTAAAGGCTTGCTTTCCTTGGTTTTACATTCCCAAATACCAAAAAGAGTCCCACATTTGCCAGAAGACTTGAAAGCAGGACCGAAAGTATCCAGTGACCGCCAAATTTTATAAAAACAAAAGGTATGTAAACCCTTTTGATTGGGGTCCATTTCTTTCCATGTCCTTAAACACTGAAATTTCATCTCTTCACTATCAGGATAGTAAAAATATTGTTACAATTGACTTAGAAATCGATAATACATACCTCCAAACTAAACAGATATTGACATATTCTGAAATTGCCCTTGGTTTAATTTAAGTTTACGATTCATATTTTCATATTCTTAAATATTTATAGTAGTGTCTAGTTACAATGACTTTCAATGTTTTTGAACTCATCCCACAGTAGTGATACACTGTCTTCCTGTTCCTTCTAAATAGTCTTCAATTTATTAATGATTTTTAATCATTAATAAACACTTTCCCCTTCTGTTCTCCCTTCTGTTTTTGTATCCCCTCTGTTTAAATGCTCTATAAACATTTATTGTAAGCAAATTATGTAAATTTATATCAAAATTTTGTGAAGTCTATTTTAGTGTTTTAAGAATTTTATTACCCTATCTCTAGAGACCATCTGGTTTCTGCTTTTTCTACATAAGACATTATTTAACTGTGATTCTCAGAAGTATCAAACTTGATTATCATTCATTTAAGTTTGGGGCAATTAGAGTCACAGGGTAGAGTTCATATCTACTTATCTAGTTATCTCTCTCTCTCAGTTTAATTCACAAAGATTAGGGTAAATGTTGCAAAGACTTTGTCTATGTAATATTTCTAGTCTAGAGAGAAAAAATTGAAAACAAACTCAATTATAGTACAGCTTGATGAGTGTCATAGGATAAGCATACATTTTCTTTCATATGCATAGCAGAATAAAAATAATAGCATGCACTTAATTACAAAGATGAAGTTTTTTGAATGGTCTTAGTAAGATTTTTTTGTCTTGGTTATATAAGAGCATAATGAGATAATTATATTGTGAAATTTGCATGGTTTATTAAAATCTCATATAGGCGCTGGCTTGGGAAGCTCCAGCCAGCTTGGCCTGTGGGGGCCACATGTACCCTGATCAGCACACGTGCAGCTGCCAGTCAACCCCCTAGTGCGCATCCACCGAGCCCTCTTCCGCCAAGCTGGCTGGTAAGTGGGACAGGGGCTGGCCTGGGAGACCTGGATTGGACCGGCATGCGAGCAAGAAAAGACCCACTCAGGGTCAGGGAAATTGGGGGTGGGGGGGAAGGTCTTACCAGTTCACTCTCACTCCACTAAGTCCTCAGGAGGAATAAGAAAAACAAACTTTGCAAACAGCACATAGAATGTGTGTTTGCAGATAAGGATCCTGCCAACACAACTGGGCAGGACGCAAGAGAAGAACTATCATAGAACATAATGGACTGGAGAGACAACCATGATGAAGCCCTATCACAAAAGTGTGCCTACAAACTCATCAGGAATGGATGAACCAAGACCCCATTTCGGGATATGTCACCCAAGAAAGCAAGGATTCCCTCCCCACACCGTGGAGCGGAAGCCCACAGAGTTGAGGAACAGGCTCCACAATAAATCTGCAAAGGGAGAGAGTGGAGATCATCCCCAAAGGCCATTGGTGGATGCCTACCCTCTCTGAGAAACCTCATTATAGGAAACGACTCAGAGCAAGGCCCTCCCACCCCAAGCCAGAAGGCAGAGCTGTGGGGTGAAGAGGCAAAGGATATACCAGGAGAATAGACTGGAATGGGCAGCCAGCAATGAGAAGACATTGTCAAACCTCAAACAAGCATCGAAGGCTGCCTAATGTAAAGCTAAGACTACAATCCTTCATGCACAGAATGCCGTGTACCGGGAACACAGTCCCTCACACATCAAGTAGACAGAACCACAGAAAAGGGAGAGAGGCCTATGGACTGAACAGAAATCATCAAACAATGAGAGAGGAGTCTGAGTGAACCTGAGTTGGCGGGGGGGGGGGGGGGGGCATCCCAGAATCATTTATCTACGTAAGAAATTTTTTAAATGAATAAAAAAATAAATAAATATAAAAAACCTCATATAAATATCAAATTATAAATGCACATGTGTCTTTTACAAAGAAAAAAGGCTTTGCTTCATAGATAAATAGAAAATAAGTTTTTAGCATATAAGTTATATATGAGGGAGAAAAGTATAAATGACCATGAAGTTTAAAAATTTTTTTCAATGCAATACAATGATCATCATGATTATTTTATGCAAAATAAACAGGAACACTGGCAGAAGGAAAAACGTGTCTTTGGTGGTTCCAGAATTGAGCAGTTTTAAAGGGCAGCTCATCTGAGATCACATTTTATCATAGTACCTTGCCTCATATTTTTTAAGCATGACTGTAATTTAAACATGGTGTGCATTTCTCCTTCCCCCTAGTAAGTAATGGTGTCCCATTAATTTACATATAGAGAGCCTGTTGTCAACTAACACATTTTCAGCAACTGCATACCTTTGGTGTGCATGGCTGTGTTGTATACATGTCTCTGTTTACCTGGAATAAAGATGGGTCAGACTACTGAATTGTAGTCCGTTTCTGGGACTCTTGTTTACTAGAAGCTTAGCATTATGGATAGAGTGACAAAAACTATTGGCAAATATAGCTATAAAGAAAAGAATAAGCTATAAATTATTGGAAGCTTCCTACGGGTTTTCTGAATGCCAGGTCCCAAGCTGTTGGAGCGCCCTTGCCAGCGGGGAGCAAAGGCTTAAGTAAAGAACCCTGTGTAAGCCCCCCAAGCCTGATGAGTCCGGAAGGGAGGACAGTGTGGGTTCTTTTTAGTTCCATCCACCAGTGGATGGCTGCTGCACAGGGCAGCCATCTGCAGACCAAATGGCCATGTTCCCCCTTATTCCTAGCCCAATGGAAGCATGGAAGGGTACTTGCTTGGCCATCTGGGCCTTGCCCCCACACAGGGAGGTTTCAGCACGCAGGCGGGGTTGGGGGTGGAAATGCCCCTTCCATTTCCCTCTCATTCTAGCTAATCTTCAAGAACAACAAGAACATGTACAACACAAACGCCATCATAGAACGGGTGCGGAACCATGTGAAAATCCAACCCACAAGCCTGAGCTGGACACAGCAGATTGACAACCAAGAGAACCAGTGCATGTGAGACAAGAGAAACAACTGTAGAAACACTATGTTACAAAACACACCTATGCACTCACCAGGTCAGGAAGACCCAAGACCTCGTTTTGGACATGCCTTCTAGGAGAGAACGGCCCCCTCCCCACACTACGGGAGAGGAGAGGAAGGCCAAAGATGGGGGCATTGGCCCCACATCAAAGCTGCAAACTGAGGCAGAGGAGATGGTCTAAAATGGCCATTCATAGACACCTGTATCCACAGAGAAACTTCTTCACTGAAACTGGTTGGGGAGCAAGACCCCCTAAATCTGATGCCAGAACCACAATGTAAAGCAGCAAAACAGCAGCAAATCAGCAGAGATGAGATTGGAGAAGATGGCCTGCAACAACAAAACATGGACAGACCACAAATAAATATAGACTGGCTGCCCAACGCAAACGTAAGACTGAAGACCCATCAGCAAGGTTCTCCTGGTTCCAACAACAAAGTCCCACACCCAACAAAATAACACTGCCACAGGAAAGTAAGAGACTAATGGACTTAATGCAGACTAGCAAACAACAAACATAGGGGTGTGGGAGAATGGAGGGTACACCAGAGGGAGGAGGGGGGGAGTTATGTCAAAAAATATTTATCAAGGTTGTGATCTTAAGAACAAAAATAAATAATATTTTTTTAAAAATGTAAGTTATTTATCTGAGCACTATTAAGTGACAATACTTGGTGGCATCATATTCAATTTATAAGACACTAATGGTTGCACTAATGGATATGGATATGCAAATAACCATAGTATGAAATGTGAATTTATTTACTTTTAAAATATTGAACTGTAAACATTTGCTGAATTATTAAAAATGGTGTTGATAACAAAAATTATTCTTTCTCTGGAGACATTCAGAGATGCTCAACTTTTCAGAGGGAATGAGATCTGAACATTTTGTGACAAATGAGAATTCAAGACATGGTTACTTAACTTTTCTCCAGGAAATGATAGTGCCCAGTCACATTGTAAGCTTCTTGCAGCAGAGACTTAACCATCTGTCACTGCTGACACATAGGAATCTTCAGAATCTGCTCCAGAGACTTGTGGGAGTCTTGATTTAGACATGGAATCATGGAATTGTCAGTTTCAGGATGTGTTCAAGAAACTCCTGAGAACCTGAAGATAGGTAGTAGCCACCCTAAATCTAAGTAACTTTTTAAGTATGGAAAAGAGAAACTAGAACTTTGAGTTCTTACTTCCCACAGTTGTGAAGTAAGATATTATTTCTTCTTCCCAGGAACTAGAAACTTTGTGTTCTTAAGGAATCTGAAGTTAAGCTAAACTGAAAAACCAATGCAAAGGTTTACTTTAAGAAGTTTTTGTGTCAAGATAGAATATGAAAAATGAGTTACCTAAACACTAGGATGTTCAAATTGCTCCACCTAATATTTAAATGTCACTATCCTGCAAGCTGTTTCCAAAGATGTCTTCATTTAAGTTTAAACTGTAATGCTGTAGTGTAGGATATTTAAAAGGAATGCTAATCCACTAGTTCATTCTAAAAAAAAGGGAAAGTGTAGGAGAGAGAGAGAGAGAGAGAGAGAGAGAGGACATAATACCTGGAATAATACCTGGAATTATTCCAGGTATTATTAGAGAGAGAGAGGGGACATAATACCTGGAATACCATAATACCTGGACAAATACCTGGAAACTTCAGTTTTACTTTTCCTGTTAACACAACACTGGGAAAATCAAGGGTCACTTTAAAAAAGAAGGGAGTGGAGAAACAGAGAGAGAGAGAGAGAGAGAGAATATATCCAAATGAAGTAATCTATCACTTTGAGAGAACAAAAATGTTTTTTAGGAATATGGTCATAACATAAAGGAAGGAATTTGGTTATCAATACCCAATTAGGAATTTCTTGCTGTTTCAAATTAAAAAGGAACAAAATGGTTAAGAGTAAATCAACTTACTTCAATCTTCGCTATTATTGGTAATTACAAAATACTTTCATGAATTTGTTTTTGAGGATATGAAAGTATCAGACTTTGAAATCCTACATCCCTTATGCTAATCTGCATGTCAAGGAAAAGTTTAATCTCATATATACAAACTATAACTAATTAGATTGATGGGATATTTTCCCCTGATTAGTATGCCTTTTTATGCCAATTATCCTTCCATCTCTACACAACTGTGTAAAGTAATCCTTGAATAAACTGACTTAGGTTTATAAAAGTTGAAGGAAAAGCAAGTCAAATACTGTTACCTGAAAATCAGTTATAATATACATGGAATAATGTGCAACATGCCTTGTCTGAGCTTTTTTTAAATAAAGAATCTCTCAACACATTAATCATAATAACAGAATTTTATATTAGCATATCTAAGTACAGTATTGTATGGCATTTGAAATTTACTTTATCACACGACACATTTGATATGAAAATTGTTCTCCAAAATTTATTTTTAGACAAGCGAAGCTTCCATTCCCTTTGGTATCTAACTGGTAAGGAAATTCAGTTAACATAAATTTGTAAAAAGTCGTTTAGATGTGAAACTGATATGAGTGAACTAATATGCAAGAGCCTATTAAAATGAGAAGATATATTAGTATGAGCTAAAGCAGTGCCATCATGGAAAAAGTGATGTTAGAAAAGGCACAAGTTATCTTTTTGCAGAAACAATTTAAGCACAGGCCAGCATCAGGCAAGAATTGACTTTTACTCTGAACACCTGATGTCCTCAGAGAGTTACTTTTGAAAGCAGCCCCCAAAGTGAAACCTATCCCCAAAATATCCCCAAACCCATACCTATCTGCATTCTTTCTGTGCAGAACGTAGCATGGAAAAAATGGTCACTGGCAAATCTAAGATAATAGCCTAACCACTTAGAAACTAGTGGAAAAAGATCCCCCTTTTCCAGTAGTTAGATTCCCAGTGATATTGATCATTGGCCAAACTTCAGTCACATCCTTCCTGGAACCAGAGTCTGCAATCATCTTGCTGGGATTAATCTCAATGGCCAGAACCCAGGTCACAGATCCTGTGAAGGAAGAGGTTGAGGTCAGCCCCTGAAAAGGAAAGTATACCAAAGAAGATTTAAGCAGAAAAAGATGCATGTACTTCTGGTGGTGATTCAGTTATTGATTTACAGTTTAGTCGCTGACCTACCATTTTTATAATGGAATTTAAACAGAGCCTTAAGTGCTTTCTGAAGCAACTAACATAAAACCTGACTTCAGTAGTGAGGAAATGTATTACTTAATATTATCAGTAAGTTTCCAAGCAAAAGTGTTCTCACAGTTGTGTAACTAATTGGTTTACAGATATCATTAAAGGTCTTAGTTCTTTTGTTTCTCTTCTCTGCTGTCTTGGTGAGGTTTTCTTCCTTAATCACAAGATGCTTGGGGAACTCTCAGTCTTATATCTAGACTAAGTACTGCCCAGAGGCAAAAGGGATACTATCTCTTTCCATGGCTCCCCATTGGGATTATTGACTAAAATGATCATTGCTCTGAAGTAAACACAAAGTTTAGGAAAAGAGAAGCATACTGAAAAGGTTACTCAGAGCCCAACTGAGGACCCAAACCCAGAAGACCAAGAACAGAATTCTCTGACTGGTTCCCACCCTGGGGAATTTTTAAATCCAGTTTATTTTATAAGTTACAGAGAGAACAAATTTTTTTCTTAACAAAGGAAAGAAGATTCTAGTTCTTTTTCTAACATCTTTATTTAACTAGAGAAGTTTTGTTTCTAACAAATTTGGTTAATTGATAAAGGAAAAAATTGTCATAACTTGACAGTCATCCCTTGGTATTACAGAAATTCAAGTCAGAGCTTCTATTTTCAGAAAGTTGTAAGAACAAAAGTTTATGTGAATATCTGATCCTAAATGTAACCATAAAAACATAAGGGTGGAAACTGGCTGCCATGTCATTCTCCTTCTTCCTGCAACTTGAAATGTTAAGGGGGTCCAGTCTGCAGAATTTTTGAATATTTTCTTTGTTCTCACCACAGGGTTTTTCTCAGACACAAGAATCATTCATTGTTCTTCCAATTCTAGGCCTTTTGAGTGGCCCTGGTAGGGAGGAAGTAGACATTTCCTATGAAGCAAAATGTAGAGTTTTCTTTTCTTGGTCCACAAGAGCTAGGACATATTTCCTAGAATAAATATCCACCATGTCCAGCAACTTTCTTTCAGATCTCACTGATCACAATCGAGTTACTCATTCATAAGCCAATTCCTGTCTGTATCAGGGTTTTCATCAAAAATGGAATGATAATTGGGAAAAGAACTTCAGGTTTATCACATAAGAAACTGAAGGGAAGCAACAAATTTCAGAAGCTTGGTTAAGTCAATACAACAAAAACAATGGAATGATGATTTCCAGAGTCTATACCTAGAAACTTATTCTACAAATTGAACCTCTTTTGAGTGTAAAAAAAATAGAAATAGTCTCTGCCCACCCAAGTACCAATGTGACCTGTATTATGCAGTGCATAATTAAGCTTCCTTGTGTTAAGGTGTCTGTTAAGCATCCCTCCGTTACATGCCACCCAGTTGATAATTTGTGCACTTATCTAAACTGTCTAATATTATGTAGACTCTCCTAGCTGTTTCTTTATTTAGGGAAAAAAAAACATAACCAAAATTTATAGCAGACATCTCAAAATGGCATTGTAGCAACTAAAACATACAGGTTTGGGGTAAATGGAGCCACCAACCCAGTTCTCTCCAGAGAAGTGGGCTAATGTGAGAGCAAATTGGATAGGAAGTGCACAACTCCATATCCTGTCTGAAAATTAGGATTAGTGGACTTTCCATTAACTCTCTTGAAGACAGTTTCTAATTTCCCCTATGAATCTGCCTGCCTAAAAAGGCTCATTGCTATTTATCTTCATCTGCATTTGTACCACATTTCTGAATTCATGAATTACAATGACTTTTTTTGAATGGACATGGACTCAGTTGAGAGTTAAATTCATAAAACCAACTTGAGGTCTCTTTTTTTCCTCAAAGAAGTATACTTTTTAGATTTTTTCCTTATTTTCCGGAGCTGTGGGCAACCAAATAGAGGGTGATATACTAGCTATTCAATTATTTAACTCCCTATTTCTTCCTTAGAATAGTTTAATATATGTGTTGAAATTCAACCATATGAGTTTAATTTGTTCCATATTTACATGTCTTAAATTTTTGCGATGTAAAAATTTTTACACAAGAGCATTGTCTATTTAATACATATGGAAATAATCTTCATCTCATTTTAATAAGTACTTTTTGAATCCCCATTACCTGCTAGGCAATGGAGATACATAAAGTTAAGGACAATTTCTGTTACCTCAAAATCTTTACAATCCAGAGGCAGAAAAATACACATATACAAAAGCAGTATCATGGATGGTGGCAGTAGCCATGAGAAGCATAGTAGATGAGTGCAGAGAAAGGACATTAGCAGTCTTATTTCCTTCGTCGACTTGGGCTGCTAAACACCTTTGACTAGGTGGCTTATCACTAACAGACACTTATTTCCCACAACTGGGGGCTGGGAAGTGAAGACCAAGGCACTGACAAATTGAGAACTTGTTTCTTGCTTTCTGGAGATAGTTTCCTACTATATCCTCACATGGGGGAAGGGGCAAGAAGTCCCTCTGGAACCTTTTTTATAAAGTTACCAGTCTTTTTCATGATCACACCACCCTCATGAGCTAATCAATTTCCAATACGTTTTCATCCTACTACTATCAATTTAGGTGTTAGAGCTTTGACTTATGAATATTGGAGGAACACAGCCATGGCCAGTATAATCTGGAAACAAACCAAGTTGTGGCAATATTCTTGTGGCAACATTCTTGTGGCAACACTTAAGCATAGCACTTGCATTAATTTCTTATGACTGCCATAAAAAAATACACAATAACAGGTAGTTTAATGTAACAGAAATGTATTCTCTCACAGTTTTGGAGGTTAAAAGTCCCAAATCATGGTACAAGCTGAGTCATTCTCCTACTGATGATTCTAGAAAGGAATACTTCTTTGCCTCCTCCTAGTTCTGGTGGCTACCAGCAATTGTGGTCATCCTTGCTTTTTAGCAACATCACTTCAGTCTTCTTGATTGCCACATAGCCTTCTCTCCAGTTTCTTTGTCTCTAAATCTCCCTCTCCTGGTAAGGATTCCTATTCACTGGGTTTAAGACCCATCCTAATACAGATGACCAATTCTTAATTGATTATATCTACAAAGACCTTGTTTAGAAATTTCACATTCACATTTATTTCAGGTTAAAACTTCAACATATATTTGGGGGTAGGTGAGGGGATGGGTTACAGTTCAACTCACAACTGTACTGTAGAGATAGTAGGGTTAGGAAGTTAAATAAGAGATGAATGTGCCATGTAAAGTCATGTGGATAAGAGGAAGTTTGAATCCATAGTGAACTGAAGCAAGCAGTCTGTGGGCACTAGCAATCTTTATCTGTCATGTCTTTTAGTTCACTTCTCAACTCTAACCATTTTCTCTTTCTCCTAACTATGACCTCATTTTATTTATCCTTAGCACTTTCTTTTTAAGCATTTTGCAGGCTATTGACTATTGGGTGGATATCTTATTGACTGGTTGACTTGATTCTTCCCTGACAGGTTCTTAAAATGCATGCTGGTAGATTAAGATGTCTAGGCTGTGAACTTGTAGCTGTGTAATCCCCATAGAAAGGGGAGTTTTCAGGTTTCTTCCCCCACCGAAGGAAGAGTGGTGCTGAGCAGTAAGGGAAAGGTACAGAAGGCTTGGGAAAGAAGGCTGACAGGAGAAGATCCAGGGGAAGCATTTGGAGCAGAGAGAGGTATGAAGAAGCAGCAATGCTTGCTTCTTGACCTTCAGCTGTAGGTCAAGGTTTTAGGTTCTTGTAGGTTCTTGGGAGACAGGAAAGGAGACACCTGAGAAGAGATGTGGGTGTGTGACCATTGTGAGGCTGATGACAGCAGCCTTTTTCTTGACTTGTATTTTGATTTTGCTGTTTTCCTTCCAGACTTGTGGCAAGATTTTGGGTCTCAACAGCCCAGTTTGGGTCAACCCTGTTTGACTGAACATTTACACATGCAGGGGTGGGTACTTTGGGTGCTTTGTTTGGAAAATATAGTCTTTCTTTTCTCTCTATTGCACACTAATTCTATTAAGTTATTCTCTAGGGAAGGTCTTATGTACCAGGTGTGTGCAAGAAGGGGAGTGCTGGAGAGCCCCCCTCATTCTCCTCACTAAAAAGATGGCACATGTATCTTTTAACAGCACTTTCTGATGTGGCTAAATTGGGCGCAAATAAGGGCAGAAGCCTCCTACCATCAAGCTAAAGGGAGAAAAGCAGCCCTTTTAAAATGGGGCTTCTGCCATTCAGATTATTTTAGATTCTCACCAGCTGCATGTAGCAGTTGCCAGTCTAATGCAATTTAACATTAGGGTTTTATTAACAAGGAAAATTAACTAGAAAACAGGAAGTCCTTAATGCTATAAATTACCAGTTATCTTACCCCAGTCACCATTTTTAGTCCCAAAGTTTCCAAAGACACATGTCCAAGATGGTGCCCCTTTGCCCCTCCAAAGTTGAGGCAGGCACCCTGCAAAATTCAGTCTTTCTTTTCTGTTTTTCTCTTTACTTCTCTCTCCAGTGTTCCAAACTGCTCAGCTTCAAGGTTTTTCAATTTTTTCCAACAAATTCTGATATAAAGTCAGTTTTCCATATCCCTGGCTTTCCCAGGTACCAGTTTTTCAGGCCATTTTGCTGCCCTGCCCACACTTCCTTTACCAGCCTACCTTTGGTGGCATCTGCAGATTCACCAGGCCTGCTCTCAGCAGCCCTAGATCACCCCAGCTGCCATTCTGGCAACCAACTCCACACCAGTTACTCCTCTGTTGACCACTCTCCAACCATGGTTCCTCACCACAATCAGTTCACTCTTCCAGGGGGCTTCCGCCCAGTTCACCCCAGCCACTCAGACTCCTGTTTACTAGTCCGGCTATTCTCATCTCTTCCTTCCCAAGTCTGCCTCCCTCAGCTCTGCTTCTTTATTTTTACCTCTTTTTTTTCTTCCTCCCCCTCTGAAAACCAGACACTCCAATTTCCTCTACATGCTCTCTAGATGATTCATTTTCTTTTCAGTACTGGGGATTTGCAGCTAAGTAAAAGGAAGTACCCTTACTCGGTGTAGGTCTCTATGTTTTTCAGACACAGCTAATAGCAATGCCCAAATTTTATGAACACATAACACTGCCCATGTTAGGGTCATGGCTTCATTTCAAGGACCTAAAGGAATATTTATAATTAAATAACAGGGTCAAAGAAATTTTGCATAAGCTTCTATTGTTGTTTCTTGAATCATTTCCTCCATCAATCATTTCTCCTACCCAACACTCATTCTCAAGAATCTGTCCCTATCATGGCTATTCAGTGGGCACAGACCAGCATATGCCTGACTCTCATTGAGTCAGTTAGAGTCTGTGTTATAATTTGCATTTGGAATACAAAGGCTCTGGTAAATCTGTAAGTTTTTGAATTGGCAATAGTAAAGAGGTGAGACCAATAGCCAGAGCATCAGCCTATGTGTCTTAAAAGAGGGAAAGTCAGTCTATAATGAGGAAAATGAAATGGAAACCTGAGAGGAACAACAGATGAGAGAACTTGTTCTGGAGAGACAAAGCTCTTCTCCAGGGTGATTCCATTCTTTTGTGAAACCAGACTGCTTCTTTCCCTTGGATTTATTTATAGGAGGGGTGAGGGGTTGTGGGTCTTTACACATACACACACACGCGCATGCCCACATACACGCATTTTTCCTAAATTCACTGGAATAAACTCCTGTTACTTGTAACTACATAATCTTTAATCTCCTTATTTTCCTATGTCTACAACTGACCCCTAATCGAAGAACCCCTAAATCTGGAAATTTTCAGTCATCCTCCACTTCCTCTTCTTCTGGAATGTACATCCACCTCAACTCTTCCCTTTCTGTGCCATTACTATTCTCCATTATTGTGTGTGAATGTTAGCTCACTGAGAACTTTTCACCCCACTCAGAAATAACAGTTATGTAGTTGGATAAAGACCTCCATAGGAGAGTTAAACATACTGCAAATACCATGTGTAACTTTCACTTCTTTCCAGAAAACAACCCTCTTTATTGCTAAAATGAGAAATGATTTTGAGGAACAAACTGATGACTTTAGAGTGAATTATTGTCCTACTTTATACTTTCCTTAAACGAAGCTTGCAAGATTAATTGCACCCTTGCATGTTACAATATTGAAGCATATTCATTTAGCTTTGGCCTTCTAGAAATCTGACATGAGTCATGTCCTACAGACTTAAACCTATGAGAAAGCAGGGCAAAGTAGTAAATATAAAGCATCTAAAAGAAGTAATTTATATATAAAAAAGTGCATGGTTACTGGGACTTCTCACCTGAGACAAGAACACTTTGATGATTTAAAGGACAAATTGAGTTCACTCTGATAAGAGTTGACAGTCTTCAGCCTCAGAACTGCAGCAAGGTGACTTAAAAGAAATTATGGTTAAAAACTAACTTAAAAACTTACTTTTTTTTTTTTACTCAGAAATCAACATGATTAAAATGTCATCCTTGGAGAAAAGTTCAAGTCCAGAATATCTGTTAATTTGTAGCATATAAACTACTTTTAGATTCCTTTCCTTCTTCTTAAACATGTCTCTCTTAATTTTTAGGACTAAAAGTCCAATTTGATTAATCACAGATGGATTCCTGGATGGATTAAATTAAATAGGTACCCAGCTCAGCAGCTGCTTTACACTCTTTCCATTCCCCCCGACCTTAGTGCAGTCCTCAAAATATTAGATACCCCCAGTTTCTGTGGGGTTGGAGTAGAAGCAGCTAAAGAAGACATGTTGGTTGATGTTATTGTGCTTTTCCTTCTTCCTTGATCTATAAGCCAGTAAATGGAGTAAGCTATATAACCTAGGAGCCTCTGGCTTTAGGAAGAATTGGAGATGGCTGCAGCATATATGAGTGAATGGAAACTTAGTTCCATGTATAGCCTAGTGATACTTTTTCTTCTGATTCGACCTACCACCAATCTATGCCAAAAGCACAAACAAAGGTAGTTAAGACTCATGGAAATAAGCATCAATCTCTCTCATGTTCACTCCTTTTTTTTTTTCACCAGAATTATACACATAGTGGCAATCAGTAGTATTTCTTAGATTTACAAATGAGCTTTCTATAAACTGACAAACTGTGAGTTTTCTGTAAGCTGCTCACCTTCTCTTTCTTTGATCATTCCTTTGACACTCTTCAAGTTCACAGTGTTCTGAACTTGATCAACCTTGTGCGTCTTCCCTCTGCATGCTGCCCCAAGTCCTCATGGCTGTGTCCTTAGAGAGGGAGTCCCTCTTGCAGCTTTTGGCCTCATAGAGTCCCATTTCAGCTAACAGAAATTCTTACATCTGATTTCTCAAGAGTCTTTGGATTACAAGAAATTTATTTCATGGATAATTTGTGATTCTGGTTTAAGATAAAATTAGATCAACCTTCAGGCTTAGGGATGGAGAGAATACGAGCAGATGGTTATTCTATTCTGTTCTTTTTCATGCTGTTCTTTCAGTTTGAATACACTGATATAGTAACCAAGAAGAGAAACCAAGCATATGATGTAACACATGCAAAAGAACTTAATCTTACTAAATCCCTTTTCCTGAAAGACATAATTTTTGAAAAAAATTATAATAAGAATTAACACATGTTGAGGTTTTACTATATTCAGGTACTATGCTAAATGCTTTACTACAATATTCTTCCCACCCCATAATTTGCAGACAATGTATGTACTGTTATCACTCCCCAGTTTTACAAATTTGAAAACTGAGTTTCAAATGTTAATTATCTATCTTAAAGCACAGACAGGTGCTTCGTAAAACTCCCTGGGTACACCAAGATCTAGGTAAATTGGTGGCTCCATGCTGTCCTACTCCAGGGGACACCATTTATGTAGACTCACTGAATGTGTCCCTGGAGTTGAACAAGGTAACTGCCATGTCCAAAGCAGTGAGGATCAGAACTTAAGTCAAACTCAGACTCGTCACCACAAGGCTGTACTCAGCTAAATATTTGGGTTTTAGAAATATGATCTGTCCTTTTATCAAGTAATTAGAAGGACAAATATGGATGTATTATATTACAATTGCAGGTGTTAGTCATTTGTGTGTGTGCGCAACACAACATAAAGCACCCAAGGTTTTGGATAGAGCCATTTCAAGCTTCCTGACACTCCGGTGCAAACGTATTTAACCACATTGGAGGTCAGAAAAGATTAATGTATGCATCAAAAAATGGTTTGTAGGTGTATTTGAGCTTATATTTGTTTGAGATACATAAAAGGGGCACCTTCAAACCTTTGAAAATACATTAAAAATAATATCCAACATCCATCAAGCATTTTAAAGATGTTGTTTATAATAGAAAAGCCAAAGGCATTTAAATGCAAATCAACAGGATGTTTTAATAACCTATGATATAGTTACTTAATGTTATTGTTTTTTATGAAGCAAAATGTATGCATAAGAAAAAGTACTGGAAGGAAATTCAATGAATAGAAACAACCATTGGTATATTAGAGAAATAGCATCATTATATATGATTCATTTTGTTGTTTCTATTTTCCATTGGTTCTGTAATGTTTATAAATTTTAAGAAAAACAAAAATAATTTTAAAGTGTATTTTATATCTGAGAAATATAAATCCACTTTAAAGATTTATTTAGAATTCCAATTTTCCTCCAAAACCAAGAAAAACTCCATTTAGAATGGTTCAAAACATAGATTCCTCTTATACACATTTGATTTTATACCATCTAGGTGGTATTATGACCAACTCTAAACATCACTGCCTTTATAAGCACACCATAGACTATAAATTATTGTAATTTATGAAATGCAATAGAACAATGAGACTATGTTTGCCTTCCTAAGCATCCATCAGGGAAAATAATGGTAATTAGTTCGTACATGATTTGTAATTTGATTGTTGAAACTGGTGCTTCATTCAATGTTTATTTTTTTGTTCTGTTTTGTTATACTCCCACTTTGCAAATTTTGCATTTTAGAGTCACAACTCATCATGTTTTAAAATGAATTGAATTGCCAAGGCATATTCCTATGACAATGTTGACCATTTTTAGGACTCACATTAAAAAACAAAAGAAAATTCTGTCCCTTTTTTCCGTTGTTGCCTTTGGTGGTAAATATTGTGGCTTTCAATTACATATTTCAAAACTTGAATCATAAAATTAGTAAAACCAGTGCAAAACTAATACCGTGGCCCCATGAATATTATATCAGCTCTTCTTTATACTCCTTTTTGTTTGTTTTTCATGCAAATAAGTGCTTGGGGGAATAGCAGGAAGGATCATACTGAAGAGAGATGTTTAGCTTCTCTTGACTTCAGAGTCATGGGAGTGGTGGGGAAAAGTAAGGCACAAGAATACCAGAGCAGAAAACACCTCTGCTTTGGCAATGTCACAACATTTGGGGAGTTATGGTGTTGCCACCTTCGTATGCATGACCTTACGTTCATGTGCAGGTACTGGTGACTTAAACCCTGAAGATAATGACCTCTTTGAGTTTATTATGCTTTTTTCCAGCACTTTTCTCAGATTTCCTGTCTTCTCATTCTCTCTGGCACTTGGGCTTCTGACTTTGATTCCATCGTGGTTTGAGTCCCACCTGGGCAACATACCGAGACCTAGTCCCCAAAAATTGCTGGGCACGGTGGCGCACACCTGTAATCCCAGCTACCTGGGAAGCTGAGACTGGGGATTGTTTTAGTTTGTGGTACCATGGGCAATGTGAGCCTGTGGCTCCACAGGGAAAATAGCAAAACTAGTCTCAAAAAAAAAAAGAGAGAGATTTAAAAGACGATTGGAACTGAAAATACAGATTGAAAATCACAAGACCATTAAGGAGAATGTATCAAATAAGAAGATGAGCAATTTCCAAAGAAATAAGCATAGGTGCAGTCAGATTACAGTGGGATCAGTAAGTGTAGGGAGGGATGTGTCTTCTTGACCAATTGCCTGCTGCTACCTGTAGGCTGTATAGGTGAGCCTGTGTTAGTGGCAGGGTGGGAAAACTATCACAAACTACAGAAAATGGAAAGATGATAGTGGCAGGACTTAGAATGTTTGAAAAGTTCAGCTCAAGACTTGAAGAAAATCAATAATATTTGCATTATTTGGATTGAACACTAATGCATAGCAAACTTACTGTAGATATAATGATTTTTTTGGTTTTTCCTTATTTTCAAGATTCAGATAATATGAATGAAGAAACATTCTATGGGTCTACTTCCTCTGGATTTGTTAGAAAATGGGAAGATCCAAATAATTCCATGGTTTTTATGAAGGAATGATGTGTGATGTGTATGTAGGGGGTGTTTACTGGGGTTGGGGAAGAGTAAATAGGAAGAGACAAGGGGAAGTATACATACTTGCTAGCTTTTTTGAGTCCAGTGATAATGCTAATTTTATGGCATTTCCAAAGCAGCAGAAGCTGCATGAATTCCCAAAAGAGAAGAGCTCATGGAAGAGAATTTGCTATATTATCTGAAAATATCTGTACCTGAGTTGGAGGGTTGAGTGGGCTTGTCTCTGTCTCTGGGTGACCCAGGAAGACAAGGGCCCAGTATTGCTCTCCCGTTACTGCTGGCTGAAGAAGAAACTGTGTGAGGTGTGAGGGACTATGTCTGAGGTAAACTCTGGCGGTCAGGAATCTCTCTTCTCTATCTTGCAGTTTTCCTTAGTTATCTCCCTTGGAAATCATAAATAGCATCGGTGATTTATAATCTCTTAATAGTTTGGGATATCCACTTCCCACAACTGGGGTTTCTTGCAAATTGAACAGGGAGAATTTATAGGGTTGAAGGTAGAAGCTGTGATTTGCTATTAACACAGAGCTGTAAAGGCAAAATCAATGATCTGTTCTTTCAACACTCTGACTATTAAATATTGTGATATATTTTGGGGTTCAATGAAAATAAGTATTAAAATACTTCCTATGAGGGAAATACAGTAAAGTTTCTGGTTTTTACAGAGTGCTGCCCAATGGGGTTTATTGACAATTTATGCTTATTTATAAGGGAGGAAAATCAGTTCCTCACTAAGTTGTAGAAACATCATTAAACTCTGTCCTAGCTCATAAGTCTGCAGTTGTTTCAGCCAGATTCTCTTGTGAGGGTGTCCTGAAACATTTAAAGGAAAATTGCCCCCTCAGAATAAGACTGAGGATACCGCTTAGCACCATTTTTAGTAGGTGATCTTTGTGAAGGTTCTAGGTGACACCAATGACAGGAGCAACAAATAAAGTGTGTGGGTACAGACTGTCCAAGCTTGCAAGAATGATCATTCAGACCTGCAAGGATATAAGTTGCTCATGTTTGAAGGATGAAGTTCACAAGAATGAATGATGCTAAGGATGACTACTCCCTCTCATCCCTTTTGTGAGCATCTAAATGTGGTTTCTCCTAGTGTCCTTTGTGATTTTATACCAAACTTGGGGTACAGGAGATCCATCAGTGTTGTCAACTAAGCCTTCTACTCAAACGTTTCTGAGTTCTTCCTTCTTTAGAATGTTGGGGGGTCTGCATTTCTTTTCTCATTGTTCTCCTCTCAACAGCCCCAGGAAGTATTATTCAGCTTGAAACACACCCTTTTTTCCTGTCTGCTTTTTAAAAAACTTTTTTTTATAGGTACAAATATACAAATCCCTTTTAAGTCCTCTGGAGGAATATCCTTCTTATCATCAAACCCATCACTTTAATCAATTAAAGACAGTTTCCCTCTTGGTAGAAAGCAAAGACAGCTTAGATCTTCAACCCCAGGAGCATCCAGAAAGGGAGGAAAAACAAAACAGCCAATCACTATATTAAAGCAATGGACTTATGTCCCACTAAAATGATAAAAATTTAATTTACATGTTTTCTCACCATTTAAATCAAAGGAAGACTAAACCAATAGATAAATTTGGAAAAAATAGACACCTTATGAAATACAAACTAAAGCTAGTCATTTTGGACCAGGTGTATATGCAGATTGTGAATTCAACATTACCCTTCACAGTTCACAGACCAGCATCACATTGGCTTTCTGGATTTTGTGGAATTGAGTGAAAGGTTTTCACATCAAGATATTAAAATACCAGATTTGGAGTCATTAAGCTTTATTACACCTGTTTCATTCCCTAAGGAGTCCACAGGGTTGCACAGAAAGCATCAATATTATTTGGACGAAATCATGAAATGTGAGTGCTTGATGAGCGAGCCCTCATCCTGGTGTCCTGCCTGTTTTAATATTGATTCAATAGAAAAATTTATCTTTCATATTTAATATGTCAACATTTGGTTTTAGTAGTAGGAGCAGCCTGTTGCCCAGATGCTCTCTCCCCTAGGTGTGCTCTGCTTGCAACTGACACACTTTCCCTTCGTAGGACAATTCACATGTTCCGTTTTAGGCAGGCATCAACAGAAAAAGAAATAACACATTTCTCTTTCATTCTGTCAAAAACTCTTGTTAAGAGTATTTTCACATTGCTGAACAGAATAAAAAAGATAGTAGTTTTCAGAACTCAGGAAACTGGAGTTCTCTTTTGAACACTCTTGCTGTTAGGAATTTGTCTTCTCTGTCCCTTCAATCTCCCACTTAAGTATTCTTTTCTAGGTATACTCATGTTTCATTCAAAAATCAGCTTTTCAGACAGAATTTTTCTGAACACTCCAGGGTTAAGCGTGAAGGTAATTTGGGAGGCTACTGGACTTTGTCCAAATAAGACATAACTTGACAAGGTGGCAATAGCAGTAGTAAAGAACTGGAGTCAGAGTATGTAAATATTTGTTTTAATAAATGGATAATAGCTTTCTTCTGTTGAATATTTGCCATGTATTTTATACATATTACCTCATCTACCCTTAAATTTTCCTTCAGAAATAAGTCTAATATGTCCATTGTATAAATTATGAACTGGAACATGGACATAACATGCCACAATACATAATTGTTGTGCCCCTGCAATCTTGATTCAGGTCTGTTTGATGAATGCATGAGAAAAAGAAAGAAAGCAAGATCTTTATCTATATAGAGAGACATAAATACAGATCTATTTAAATCTGATATAACTTCTATACATAAACTTAAAAGACATAAATACAGATCTATTTAAATCTGATATAACTTTTATACATAAACTTTGACTAACATTCAAACTGGTGAACATCAAATTAACAAACTGTCCTCCACAATGTAGGTGGGACTTATCCAGTCAGCAGAAAGATTAAATAAACAAAAAATATCATCCCTATGGAACAATAAGCAGCAGGCCCTTTTAGATTTCATTGCACCTCTGGCTCTTCTAGGTCTCAAATCTGCTGGCCCATGTTGCAAGTTAGACTTGCCAAGCTCCATAATCATATGAGCCAATTCCTTAAAATAAATCTCTTTCCTAAGATTGGCCAGAAGTTGGTTTTTACAGAACATGGGTGATGGAGACAAGAAGATTCAATATATTATCCTTTTTATTTTTGTATCTTTGATATTTCTCAAAGTAAAAAAGCTGATTTTAACTGGCCACCATTATGGGTGAGTGTTAATTTCCTCTTACACATTTCTACCTTTTCCAAATTTTTCACAATGATAATGATATTTTGTATTTGTACAAACACAAATACTTTGTATTTGTATATATAAGGAATACTTTCTGACAAGGAATAAAAACACAACTTGGACATTAAATTAAAAAGTTTCTGTCTCTGTTTCTCTTTCACTCATTGGTACATACATACATATATGATATAGACAGATAGGCACACACTTCCTTTTGGTCTGTTTCTCTGGAGAAACTTGACTCATGCAATATCTGTCTATCTATCTGTCCGTCTTTCTAGCACCTATCAAAAATAAGGGGAATTGAGCTATTGATAAATCTATGACAAAGAGACAGCTGTGACATTGAGAATTTGGGTCAACAGCCATAGAAACAACTACTATAATGATTTATGGAAGAAAATGAGCAATAAAAAATGCTTATCTTTTTTTCACTGATGTTCTTGGACACAGATGATTTTCAGTTTTGAACTTAGTCTATATGATTAACTAATCAGATTGTCTTACATGCTGTATATTCATTTTTATGTAAATCTGTCATACTTTGTTCATACACATGTGTATACACACAGTCATTGCCAAGACTACCCTTTGAGTCTGTTGGCTTCAGGGGCATTAGCGGCCTCTGTTAGATCTTGGATGACATAGAATGAGTACACATTCAACCCTGGAAGACACCCAATAGTTAGACATTCCTGAAGACAGAGCTGTGACAGGGAAATCATGTTCTTCGCAACGAGCAGCAATTTTGGTTTAGTGGCATGGATGGTAAGATGCATCCCACTAAGAACTTGGGAGATCATATTGGAATAGCCCAGCTGATTAGAGAAAACAGAGCACGGCAATCAACAAAAATGCTTTCAGCTCTTCTAGCTCAAGTGGCTCTAGCTCTAGGATCATACAAAAAAGACTCAATAAAAGGATATTAAAAGACTGAAAATGTCATGGTGACATTATCTTTTGAAAATACCAGGCCATCAGTTAAAGTGCTGCTTCCCAATGGTCCAGTTTGCAGGATTTGTAGCTAGAATTTGTGAATTGTCTATTGCAGATTACAGAAGATGCTTTGTTGAGAGATTGGAGGGGAGATCTCTCCTCAGTTCCAACTCAGCAGAAACTGTATCTAATTACCATTCTATGCACACTGTAGCCCAAGTTTTGGTATTGGCAAATGGCAATAAATCAAGAACATGCAACAACTGTCTTTAGTTACAGAAAGATTTAGAGTGAAACACATGTGCCTAAAGCCCCATGTTTCCTGTATAGAATATCATTGATTTTTGCAGGACTACAGTGTATACTTGGAGCAGCAAATATTTTTATTTCTTTTTTTGAGATTTATAAAAATTTCATCAATTGTGTAGATCTCATAACCATATACAGAATGTGGAGATACAGGTATATTTTTGCTAACTGGTACAGATGCCTTCCAGTAAGTTTAGCTTTAAAATTAATTTCTTTCCCCTTAGATATTCTTTAAACTTTTAAACCTTAAAGTTTAAAGAATATGCCACCCAGTGGCATAATAGAACTTGGGGTGCACTAAATATTTTTATGATAAGTTAGTAGCTTTCATTCAGGAAATAAATTTTAGTTTGTTATTTTCCTGTTACTCAAATAACATTATTTCTCCCTTCACCTTAACTCATTTTCTCTAATATTATATATATTTTTCATTTATCATAACCAACCTAATTTTCTTTATTTTTATGTCATTCCTTATTTAACAAAGAATTGACAGTAGACAAACAGAATAGAGGAATGCAGATAAAGAAATAACACCTTACCCTCCAGAACCTTACAATCTACAGAGGAACTCATAGTATCTAGTAATACTGTTTAACTTTCAATCACTACTGAAATCTGTAGATCACTTCTCAAAATATATTCACATAAATTACTCCCTTCTGAGCTTTAAACAATTTATTTCATAATAAATAATTTAGATATCTTTATGTCTCTGAAACTCAGAGAGTGAAGTGACTAGGTTTCTTCCCCATGTCTATGGTAGAATTGCTAGTTCAAATTCTGTGCTCTCCTTCTCTGTTATGAGTAGCTACCTGAGATAAGTAATTTTGTGTCCACAGATTGGGCAAAGGGATGATCAGATATCTGGTTAAACATTATTTATTTGTGAAGGTGTTTCCAGAGAACATTAGCATTTGAATGGAGGACTGAGGAAAGCAAATGACCCTTCCTGATATGGACATCATCCAATCCAGTGAGGGTCTAAGTAGAGCAAAAAGGTGACAGTTGGAATCATTGTGATGACTTGAGCTGGGACATTGATCTTTTTCTGCCTTCATCACTCTTAGATCTCAAGCCTTCAGACTCAGAATGATATTGACATCAATTTCTGGGCTTCCATTTTGCAGATGGCAGATGATGAAACTTCTAAGCTTGCATAGTTATGTGAGCTAACACCTTATAATAAATCACTTTCTAGAAATACACATATATGTATATATGCAAATATATAGATGCTATATATGTAATACATGTGTAAATATATATGTACGTATGTATATGTATATATTCGATATATTTGGTTCTGTTTCCATAGAGAGCCTGGATGAATACACTAGCAAAGTTTTTCTTTTCTTATACAGAACTTAGTGTTTCTCTTTTAGGATAGCTCATGTTTGATAGAATGGCTACTCACATTAGCTAGTAGATGTTACTTTATCTTAAATCCAGAGATTCTCAACCACATGTCATAGGTCACCAATATAGTCTAGTCTACTGAATTGAACCCAGTAAAACTGTAATAGCTAATTAATAGCTAAAGTCTAATTTTTCTCTTATTTCAACACCCCCTCTGTAGTAGAAAAAGACTGAGCAAAAGAGAAATTCTTATAAACCTATTTAAGCACATGGGGATGATAAATGATAATGTTTTTCTCCTTTCAATGTAGAGCAGCAAAATAAGCATTGAGTACCACCTTATATTATAATTCTATCCTTGTAGTTTTTAGATACAAATTACATAGAATATATGAGTTTCTTATTTGTTCAGTATAGAGAAAATTAAGATTGTCTCAATAGCAACCTTTCTATATTTCCTCCATTTTTTCATTAAGATGAGTTTAGATGGAGTTGATCTCTCCACCCATCTCTGCAAAGTTGGATTCTGGTAGAATTACCCAATCAAAGAATGTACACCCTTAGTCAATGTGAATAATAAATGTTGAACCAATTAAACACTTATTTCATTGCTTTTAGAATGAATATTCTTACTGCTTCAGTTTCACTGCTCTTCACCCCACAATGAACAGTTAACATGTATAAAGAAGTCTGTGAAACAGTGGTTTTGGAGACTATTTTGCCTAAAAATGACCCCATCATGGAGCAAGGCAGAGCTTAGCAGACTGCAAAAATGAACCCAGGTTTCTGGCTGAGCAGTGCTGACCTCTGTATCAGGCCCACCTTGTCTCTATGTCAATAAATCGATCCAATTTTAAACTTCTATTACTGGGCTTTATTATTTGCAACCAAGAGTATTCTTGTTGAAATAATTCATTTGGATTATATAGTTAGAGATATCAAAACTAGATAGCTTAAAAATTCTAACTCATCTAGGACAAGATAAAATGTTCCTGTGGATTCATTTTTTTAAAGAACAAATAAAAATCTAGAAATTATTTATGGACCTTCAAACGAACATTTAACTGGGCTCAGATTCCTTAAAAATCAAAAATATCATCTCTAAATAACAGGCTTCTAGCCAAGAGGAGGTTTTATTGCTCAACATTAGCACATCAATCCCACTTAAAAATGAACATTTAGATCCATCCTGGTAGCCTAATCACTGTACAAATTGGAGCATTTATGAAGTGATTGATTTTCTGCCACCTCTGAGATAACATTCTGTGAAAGCTATTCACAAACTAATGCCCTTACTCCAAATGGTTAGCTTTCCTAACAAGGGAGTCACTCACTTGATTAAGTAAGAGTTACTATTTTCCAAAAATCTATAATCACATAAAAATTTTGTTCATGGATAGACCCTTGGTTAAAAATTCAAGAAATTTACAAATTACACAAGTAGAAGATATTTGAATTCAATATACAAATTTGTTGCATTTGTGATAACATAGCTGGACCTAGAAGGAATCATGTTGGTGGAAATAAGTCAGAAAGAAAAAGATAAATACTGGATGACCCCACCCATCTGAGGGATATAGGGAAAGCAAACAAACAAAAGAACAAGTAAACTTAAAGCCAACAAACTATCAGCAGAACTGAAGCATAGAACAAGAGGGGCAGGAGGGTTAAAGTTGGGGGAAAAATGGAAACAAGGGATTGAGGTCATGGTTCATGGATGATAAGGTGATGGGAAAACCTTGGGGTATACAATCATGAAAAAAAAATATATGCAATCAAATAAAAAAAGATTGAAAAATTTAAAAATTAATGAATTCACTATACCTGTAACATATTCTAATGAATGATTCTAATAAAATAAGTCAAAATTTAATTCAACACTATCTTTAGATCATAATAGGAGTAATGAGTAATAGAGTAATAATGACTCTGTTGGTAAAGAAATTACAAATTTTGCTTTGATGATCTGACAAAACATCTGATTGATTGGTGGAACTTACTAGGTCATTGTCTGTCCAAAATAACTGTCCAGACTGCGAAGAATCAACTATAAGAAAAACATAATTCATACCCATTATCAATATAAAAGTGTACTTATTCTACATTTTACTTCTACATTGTATCCTGAATCAATACAAATGGAAAGCTTCTGGAGAAAAGTTGTTCAATCATACATAACTCACTCTTAACATTCTCTCTATCTGAAAAGGCAAGAATTTCTATTGGCTATTATGGTATATAAGTATACAGCAATTTATAATAAATATTTTCTTCATGATGCATTATTACGTTCTAGGCACTTGAACCATATGGTTTAAATATATTTTCCTAAGTACAATTAAGTTTTATTAGTTTACAAGCAAAGTTTGATTAGTTTCTAAGGGTTTCTGTCTCATGAAATTTTTATATCATTATTGTATAGATTTGAAGTTGACTCTGAATAAGTCTCTGAATAAGTCTCAGGGTTTTTTTATCTGTAAAATAAAATAGAATGATGAATGACTAATATTATTATTAGGATGACTAATAATATTACTAGAAAAGGAAGCAAAAATAATATCAATTAAGAAGTCTCCATCTCAATTTTTCTACTAAACAGTGATATAACTATATTTAGTATTGCTAATACCACATTCATTCAACAATTCTGTGATGATTAGTTGGTTGAAATAGATTGACCATCCAACATTTTACATCTTCTGGATAGGAGTTAAGATCAACAGAAACATCAATCCTTCAGAGCCGGGAACAACCAAAAGACACAATTCCTAATTTCTCCTGAATCATAAGGTAGTGTCCAGGACAATCCAATAAGTAAATCAAATAGTCAAGTTAAAATCTTAATTGGTCACCCTTAATCGTTGGTTGCAATGCTATCTACGGGGCAGGATATGAAAAGGAAAGCATTCCTAAAGAAGAAACGGAAACACATTTGTTGGGTCTATTTATAGTCATGCCTATTTTGTTAACAAATTGAAACCACCCAGAGACTGCTGTTGGTTTATTTTTTTCTGACTAAGGAATTATTTAAATTTCAGATCAATTAAGTGGAAGCTTAACTTTTGAGGCAATAAGAAAATAAAAACCAATACTCAAATTCTAAATAATTGTTTCATTTCCTCTAAGCTGCAAAACTTTAGGACACCATTGTGGAGCGTGGAATAGGAGGGGAATAAGGGATTGATTTAACTGGATATGACTTTCATATAAGGTCTTTTCTTGTTATACTTACTTGTTCCCCTAAATTTATGCAAGTTTACTATTTAATAATTGTTCCACTGTTTTTCTGAGTAATATCATAAGAAAAGTCATCTTACATTCTTACAGCAAAATCTTTCAGGACACAATGAATTTTACATTTTAAAACAATCTTCTAATATAGCCAGCTTTATAAAAGTGGAGTATTTGGTCACTCAAAAAGTATGTATTATAATTATTGAGCAACAACTCTGTGTCACAGAGTGCTAGGCATTGATTAACAGGTAAATAATACCGACCAGGATCCTATTTTCATGGAACTTAGTCTATTGGAGAAAACAGTTAACTGAACAAGTAAATCCCACTATAGTGTTAAAAGAGAGGATGAAAGAATGATGCAAGAACACAAAGAAGTTTTCTCTATCTCAGTCTTAAGTCAGAAGGGTTCCCTAAAGAAGTTACATCTAAAGACAAGGAGTTTGACTATTTTGATATGAGCTCAAGTAATTTGTTCATAGTAGCAGACAACTCCCATATAAACATAAGGAATGTAGTGAGTTTCTATTATATGCCAGGCATTGTTTTATGTGCTTTATATGTCTTCTTTAATTCCCACAAGCAGAGTTCAGGATAAATGCTATTTTTCACATTATAAGGATGAAATTTTAAAATGATTAAGTACTTTTTTAACATCAGATAACTAATAAGTAGTAAAACCATGATTCCAGTGCTGGTTTGTTTGACTTTAATGCCAATAATATTTCCAGCATTTACCCATATAAAAGAAAACTTTTAGCTAGAATAAGAGGGAAAATTTTAAATGGTATATCATTAGAAAATATTGTACTGGTTTACCATTACAGATGGTGAGCTGACAACACACCTTTGTGTTCTCTCTCTCAGCTTATATTAAAATGCTATTTAAGGGGGAAAGTTTCTATAAATTTACCATGGTGAAGAGAATGGCGGTATCACCATCATTATGAACCATTTCATTGGTTTCTGAAGAACAAAGGAAATGGTGCAATGACACCAAAGAAATACAGCAGAGGAAACTGAAAGTGTGTTGACTATAGAAGAAAATGACTAGAAAGATTTGTCTCTTCTAGTTTGGGAGACTTTCAGGAGTGGAGTGGGAGTGAGAGTGGAACTGTGAACGTAAAATTGGAACCTGGAAAATTAATGGGATCAATTGAAAATATATATTTGGAACGATTGACAAACCACTGTGAAATATGTATTTGGAATGATTGACAAACCGTTGTGAAATGGAAATGATCCATATTCAGAAATTGAATTCCCAAGCAAAAGACTGAATGTCTTTTACTTGGAGTAGCTCAAAGGATCCATAGATAAAACATTCTAGCTACCATCCTCTAGTGAAAGAACTGACTCTGTCTTATTTACCTGAAGCAATACCTGACTGTTCAATATGGCAAATCAGGTTTTAGTGATTCAGTTTTAAATATAAAGAATTAACCAAAACTCAGATATTTGAGAAAAATTTCTAATGTGATCAGTGCGGAAGCTAAGCAAACAAGTTGGGGATTAGGAGAAGAAATAAAAAGAACTAAGAAAAAATAGACATTGTCCAAAACACAGAAGTTTATAAAAAGAAAGAAAAAGAAAATACCCAATTAGCATCCTTTGAGATACAGGAGTAGATATTACATCCATAAAACAAAGCAGGACACATAACAAAGGAAGCAACTGGGAATAAGAAAGAGTTCTTGGGAATTAAAACTGAGATACATAAAATGTTAAAAATCAATAGGCAGCTTAAGATAGAACATCAAGGAAATCTCCTATAATGCAAAACAAAATTTAAAAGAGAGTAAGAAAGAAACACTAAATAATCTGAGATCAATGTAAGAGATCCAAAAATGAATAACCAAAAATAATCATTTTTTCTTGTGATAAGAACTTTTGACATCGATTCTATTTAGTACCTGTCAAATATGCAATAAAGCATTAACTATAGTCTTCAAGAAGTACATTACTTTATAAAAAATTGTAACTATACATGGTGATGGATGTTAGCTAGCTTTATTGTGTTGATTATTTTACAATGTATACAATTATATTGAATTATTATATACCTGAAACTAATTTAGATTCAAGAAAGAGGAAGAATCCAAATGTCTCTAAGAAAGAAAGCAGAGATCAATTTCTAGGAGGCAAAAATCCAAATGGCAGTGGACTTCTCAATAACATCACTAGATGCAAATATCTGAGAGAAAATTATTCTTTATTTGAAAATTCTACAATTAGTCACTCATATAGAATTAAAAAATATAGTCACGCATATGACTCACAATATTCTTTCTAAGTATTTATTAAAATGTGTCCATCAAAATAAGAATATAAACTGTAATAAGAAAAAATGATAGGATAGAAAAAAGAAGTAAATCCCAAGCCCCAAGAAGACAGCTATACAACAAACCAAGAGCATAACCAGTACAATCTGAAGGAGGAGAAAAGAGAATTCTGATATTAAAAATCAATTAAGAATTAAGAATCAACACCACCTGAAAATGAGCAAAGGAGAAAGTAAGCCAAAAGACACTCAAGAAAGCAAAACTTTACTGACTATATAATTGAAGCGTCCAGAGAGGGTAAGTGGTGTGGGAGGGGTAAGAGCAAAAAAGGAAAGAACCTAATGTGGTAAAATATGGATGATATGGTGGTGGGTGCACTATAGTGACCATACCTGATGGTGGGGGATAATAATATTATCTCAACTTAGTTAATTAATTTAAAGCTTTATGAAATAGTAAATACTTTTTAGCCTTCCATTAAACTATGCATACAATATCAATTTGATTTAAAAACTACAATACGGAAATTAGTTAGAGAGATGTGTGTGTTTTAGGAACTCTATCCTCAACTGACTTAAAAAGGAAGTTACTAGATGGTGTCATCTTTGATAGACCAAGAAACAGCATAATAGCATGCTACTCAAAGATTTGGGAATAACTGCTATAAGAAGCAAGCACAAGAGCTACAGTAACTGGTCCTAGGAAGCTGTTCTGGGAAATGAGGCCATGGTAGCTAAGATTATTATTATTTTGCCATTATATGTACTTTGTGGCATTTGATTTGTTTTGGCTGTGTGTGCGTCACTAACACAAATTGAAAAGCTTATCAAAATAAAAAATTATATGTCAAATCATCTGTTAAGAACTCAACATTATGATGTTTGCCATGCCAGTAGTATTTGAAACTTTTAAATCACACATCAGTAAATAATATATTATTTTGCATGGTTCTAATTTTGTAATTATGGTATTGCAATGTGTATACCTATGTAACTTGTGTTCTTCCCACAAAAAAAAAAAAAAAACCTAAAAAAAATCTCCTAAATAGGATATTGGAGAACATCCCTATTTGTTACTTCTATTATTGTATACAAATTTCAAGATGTCTTAAAGTTTTAAAACTTGTAAAAAATAAGAACACAACATTAGCTGTTTAAATTTATCCCTGATGATAACAAAAACCAATGACAAGTATATATCATCAATAAATAATTTAAACATTTGTCCACCATCCCATCCTTATAGGTTCATCTATCTAGTTTGTGATTCAGACTCAGATAAATAGGTTTATATATTGAATAATTTTATGTCTATAATACAAATCATCAAAAATAAAATATACCTAATTATATACAAAATGCATTGAGGACTATTTACCAAAATTGGTAATTGTATGCAACTTTTTCAGACTGAAAATTACATGAACAGATATTCTGAGGAGTAAATCACAGAAAAATTGTATCCTTTGTTCTATTTAGTCTATGTTGATTTTTGGAGATTTATTATGTGACATTTTCTTCCTTAGTGCTGTTTTTCATTTAAACAAAGGAAAAAAACTGTAGAATAAATTTTTCTTGATGGGAGAATATGTTAGAGGTAGATCCTAAGGGTAATATTGCATTCTGGTTTTCAGTGCAAACAGAAAAGCACAAAGTTATGATTTGGGATGAATTAAAATGATCTCATTGCTATCTATTTTATTAATAATAATGAACTTAATTCTGAGATATAAAGAATGTGGCAAACAGTCTATGATTGCCGGCTCTGTTTTTTTTTTTTTTTTTTTTTTTTGAGTCATTTCCTTTATGACAAAAATGGTATATTTTATTTGTACTAGGTGTAGCCATTTTTCTTAATCTTGCTAGTGCTGCCTCCCTGACCTGGCACAGTTCGGTGACTGAGAGCAGGTAACTGGAATCTGATGATGAGGCTTTGCAGTTTGACCCAGGTATGTGCCAAGAAGGTGTCTTCAGACAAATTGCTCACCTCCTATACGTTTCACTCTCCTCTCTTATTAGGGGTTTATTATAAAGCACTTAACTGTAGAATATGGAAAAGAGCAAGATATTGCAAGCAGAGTCATTAAAAAAGTGCTCATAACTTGTTCAATCCGAAAACTACATAAATGAATATTCTTAGGAATGAGTCTTAGAAAAATTGTTCCAAATATTCTGTAGCCTAACTAGACTAGCATGACATGAAAAACTAGTGGACTAGACATCAGAAATACTAAATGATTCCCAAGTTCCCTTTCAACTGTGGTATTCTAGAGGGTATGGCTGATTCTTTTACATATGATTTACATGACTATTGGGTGCAGTTTAGTAACATAGAATATAAACTTATTACTAAAATGTAATTACTAATTAGTTAACATGACTATTTATGCATGAACTAGATTAAAAAGACAGGTATAACTAGGAAGATGACTTTAATAAGTAAGATTGCTGATTATTCTTGAAGGAGCAAGCAGTGAAGATAAAACAAGTCAAGGAGTAATTATTGACCTCACAACTCCAGAAGAAAATCCAAGCATTTCACAAAGAGGCCACCTTTGTAATTTAGAAACTTAGGTTAAAATGTTGCCAAATTAATTGCTTTCAATAATATAGATTCTGTTCCCCCTTTTAGTTTAGAGGTGACTGCTCTGCTATCATTAATTTTCTGTCTTTCTTTGCTTAGGTTCCAAGGCTTCCTTCATTCATTTTTTTTATTAATATATTTAAATACTGCCTTGGTGTCACTGAATTTCAGCTGACTTTATTCTTCATTCAGCAGTAACTATGTTCATCAGATTTCCAAATTCCCTTATAAATCTATGCACAGATTTTGCAATGCTTTTGGCATGGTATGATTCAGAATTTGAGTAAATGAGTTGGTGTTTGGGAAAACTATGATTTTTGTAGCTCCTCACACTTCCATAACTCTATGTGTATCCTTCTTTGCCTCAGTCAGAGATAGTAGAAGATAATCCCAGGTGGGCTGCCGGATGCTCTACTCTGATGTTGACTGTGCTAACTACTACACATGAAGTATTTTATTTTATGATATTGATATTAAAGAAAATAATGTAGCAAACTATCTTAAGTTAAGGAGACTCTTTAGGATTGTTTAACCCTTTCTTTCCACTGACTATACAACTCTCCCAATAACTACCACAGAAGCACCATGGCACTTGAAATGTTGATAGTGTAACCCAATGATTGAATGTTTAATTAATTAAATTAGTTTTAAATTTAAATTAAAACTAAATTAAATTCAAACTAAAGTTTGAATTAAAATTAAATTGATTTAATTAATTTAAAAAACCTTGTCATTGCTGGAATATACGTTATTAAAAAAAGTGCTATAAAAAGATAATTAGTTCCAAAAGACAGGGACTCTAAGCTGATATTACAGGGGGTATGAGGGAAAACACTTACAAATTTCTAATTTTTGCTTGGTTTACCCAATGTGTTTGAAAAAGTTCAACAGGTTTTCATAGGGGATCTACATAAAACTGCAGTAATATTCCTCTAGTCTCATGTGTTCAGAGGTTCCTCTGTTTCCTTCTGATTACAGCATTTGTAATCATGGTAATCATAGCTTGAAATACCTGAAATTTGTTTAATTTTACATGAAATCAGGAGACAAGTTCTAGTCTTGAAGAAATCTTTTTCTGGTTATGTTCTCTCTCACCTATTAAATATTTATTCTACTATGGATTCTATCACCCAATTCATCATCATCACTCTTTCCACACTGTAATTCCTAAAATATCTCATAAAGTATGAAAACAGGTCTTGCTTTTTTTTCCCCCCCAGTCTTTCTCACTGTTGTATCCTCAGTACCTAGAACAATAGCTGGTAAGAGTAGGCATCACAGAAATATTTGCTGAATAAATGAGCAAATTAAAGACAGTATCTTCTTTAAAAGCAGTGCAAGTTTCTGCTATCTTGTGACTTCAATGTTTCTGTTTTGGCAGGGAATAAGCAAACAACTAGACAAGAATGAACTTGGCTAAACAACTGAAAACTGATTACTTCTCCGTGTCTCAAGTCAGTCCATGCTATTTCTCAGGCATCCAAAGTCTGGTTATACTTTGCTCAAAACTGTGTGTGCTTGTTGTTAGCACAGAGATTTTATCTCAACAGGCATCTTTTTCTTTTTGCTTTACAGCTGGAGTCAAACCATGCTAAAGACTGGAAGAAATTAGCAACTGCTTAACATATGAGATAAGTTCCTAACTGGGAGCAATAAAAAAGTGAGTTGTGGAGTCACTCTTTCTCATTTACATTGCCTCTTCATTGTTGGAGGTGCTCTGGTTAGTTAACAAATGGAATTTATCAAGGTAGAGCTAACATATTACATAATTTCCACTGTGTACAAATCAGCAACAAGGAAATATGATTGTTCACTTGTCCATTTTACTTAGAAGAATGTTCCATTTGTCACTTGCAATACTTTCAGTGGTTTTCTTCTGAGAATTTATTCTGCAGATGGGCAATAAGATGTGTGACAGATGAGGAGAGTGCTGCCAGGAAGAATTACCCAACCATATCCTTAAGGGACTGAACATAAATTCATGTCTGCAAAGATAGAATCCTGGTGTGATTGGACCTTAGGAAGGGTTCTGTGAACCATATGAGAGGTCTGAGTAAAATAGCAGTGGATGGAAAAATATTTCCATTTTGATGGAGTTAAGTCCAAATCCATAGATTCTTTCCATCAGAATATGAAGAGCTATATCTGCATTGCAGTAGACCATAAATAGGTAAGTAGGCAAGAGGGAAAGGGAAATCTTAAAGAGTCAGTTCTCTAGCACAGTTACTGTGTGATTCTAAAAAGTAATTTGTTGTTGCATTAGACATACAAAAAACAAAGCCTTCAAGATTTGACTAGTTTAGATGCCTTTGGAAGATTATTTTTTCTGAGTTACTGTAAAACCACCAATGAGATTTGGCTTGCTATAGACGTAGATGTGGAGATGGGACATGCAAGATGGTACTGCGTTTGAGATTAAGATTTGCCTACGTTTTTCTGTTACGCATGTGACAGATGCTTGACAGGCATGTTCATTGCCATTAACAATGGGCACAGTTTTATTGCAATAGACACTGTTAAAACATTTTTTTCTGTAGCATGGCCCATTAATTTAACTATATTTTTGTTGTCAAAAATGATAATTACACAATAACCCACATTTAGTAATGTACAGTTCCTAAGTGTCATGTAAACATGTTTTAGACATGTATGAATTTTACATATCCCAGAAAACTCCCTTCATGCCTCTTCCAATCATCAGCTCTGCAAAAATAACCACTGTTTTAATTTCCTTCATAAAATATTAATTTTGCTTACTCCTGAACCTGCATTTTAATCCACACACCCAAGGGATTCTCATGTATATTGATGTCTGAGAAACATCAGCTTGAGGTTTTGAAAATAAAGTAAAATAATCTTTGATCTAGGTCCTTTAACAAAGCAAAACAAAATGCATGTGTTTAGATTGATCTCTATTGTGGTGATCACAAATCAGTATTTTCAATTTCATCGTGAAAGCTCTGCAAGTAAATAAAATATACCTTTATACCTGGACTAATATTAATGGCAAATATCAGTAAGGTTCACCTGAAGTCAGACATCTACAAATTCTTATTGTCATAAATAGACTACAATGCTGCATGGACTCAGAATGTACCTTATTTGCATCAACAGGAAATTCAGATTTAGGTCATATTATTTTTCTTGTCAGCCGTGGTATATTTTCCCTACCCATTCTAAATGTGTCATTTTCAGTCTCATGGTTAAACTTTATGGTTTACTAAACTTTAAATATTAAATAAAACTTTACCAGTTTGTAGAGGTAGTACATTTTTCAGTGAACCCAGTAAAGCTATAAATATTAAGATAGGAAGTCTCCATCTCATTTTTTATGTTTACAATTTTTTATTTTGTTTGTAAAAAAAAAAAAAGTGACACCTTGCTATCCTTTCACTATCTTCCCCTATCCCTTTTGGAATATCCTAAAATACTGGATGATTCTTCCCAAACAACAGTCAACAATCTTTTCTGACTTTGGGAAAAACTTTTGATGGCCTGCTTGCCTGATAATACATTCATCTTTCTCAGTAATGACTACTTAAAACTTGAAATCTTCCCTAAAACTTCTGAGAATATCACTCCAAATCAACATTTTCTAGTTAAATAGACGTTTAAACAAGACCACACTCAATTTAATTATCTCCCCCTGTGGTTTGCAATGACCCTAGCCCCTTGCAGGAATGCCTGTGGGCTCATGATATTTGATCACATTTGTAAGAGACTTTCAGTGACTATCTAAATATTTTCATTGCCTGTGATCATCTTCACCATACTTTACAAAGGCACAGCTTCTATGCATATCAGTGACAGAGTTAACAGGATTCATCAAATCATCTTAAAAAAAAGTTCACTCTCACACTGACTCCAGCCTAGTCCTTGCCATACATGCATATGCTGTGAGACCACAAAGTCACAGATTAAAAATTCTGTACCAACAATTTACATTTTATTCTTACCAATTCAACCCTGAAAGCAAAATTATAGCTTATAGGAAAGGACATAATTAATGTTTAAACCTATATTTTAAACCAGACATGGTGGTGAGCACCTGTAATCCCAGAGCTGGGATGCGGAGGCCAGGGATCACTTGAGTCCATGGGTTTGAGACTAGGCTGGTTTCTTAAAAAAAATACATAGTTTATATTTATATGGAGTAACTATATATTTATAGGGATATATTTCTATTGACTTCTGAAAACATTATTTACATATTGATGCATAAAGTGAACTTATTTTGTAGTAATTTCTACTTTTGTTCAATACCACTAGGCTAAATGAGGTAAATTATTACTAATAACTTTCCCATAAATTGTTGAAATAGATAAACAATATAGGTGCTTTACAAAAATACAGGCAATATAGAAAAGTAGAACGAATGTGTAATCATGCAACCGTGGACCATAGCCACTGCCACTGGATACATTTTCGCAGGTTTTTCTTGCCTGCGGTTTTGACATGGTTGTGAACATTTTGTGATCAACTTACTTCATTTACTTTACTCTCCATGTTACTGAAAACTTCGTAGATAAAATTTTGAACAATGTATTTTATTGTTTAACATTTATCCAAAGTTGAGTAATTAGCCTGCTTTAAGTTTTTTGCTGCTATAAGTAAATTTGTGATGAGCATTTTAATCAATACTTTTATCTTTCTGATTACTTCCCTAGATTGAATATGCTCAAGAATTTATGCAGCTTAAAGAAAATTACTTGAGTTTTTCCCAAGTTTTTTCCCAAATGGTTACATTAAATATGCCATGTACAACAATGCATCTTTTCTATTTCAATTCTGAACTCAACCCTTAACCCAACATTAGCATACTTTTGTCTATAATCTTTATACATGAAATCGAGTATGCCCTTCTCCATGTCCAAGGTCATCTAACAAGAAACTAGATGGAGGGGAAAATGAAGACAGGCAGTCAGGAGGCAGAGGGAAAGGGAAGCAAGAAGCAAGGAGAGAGAAACAGGGAGGGAGGGAGAAAGACAGGAATGTAGGCAAGTCAGACTTTCAAAATGAGAAATGAAATCTACAAAGGTTATGCACTGTAAATGGGATAATCCCTTACACTGGCTAGTTATTCTCAACCTGTTTCTTCTGGCTCATGACTAGGAACTTATTTACGCATAACAGAGGTTCCAAAGCCTCTCATTTTTAAATAGCAGGCCTCAAAACCCTGAACTCATGAAAATAGAAATAGATTTAAAATCAGCCCTCTTTCTCTTTTTGCCAGGCTACACTAGTCTTTCCACCCATAATCTCATTTGATACTCTGTCAATTTTTGTGATGTAAATTTTATTACCTGAAAATCTACTCCAAAAATAGGTTAATTGGCTTTCCCTGTGCCAGATGTAAATGAGAGGGTCAGTTCTCAAATTCAGGCTTTGTGATTCTAGTTTTACTCTCTCCACAGTGTTGATGGTGTGTTGATCTCTGTCCGCTTACCTGATTTCTTGGATTTTTGCCTAAGTTTTTCTTTCTTAGTCTGGGCTTCTTGCCTAGTTCCTTCAAATGGTTACTGCCCACATCTCAATCTTTCAATTTGCCAACTTTGTACTACTGAACAGTGTGTCCCTTTTAGAAAACTTCCTTTTTATGTGTTTTAGATAATGTGGAAACTTAGAATATCAGGTGGAGCTCTTTCCTCTTTTATGCAATCATCAGTTTCCTGTTCATTTACTGGTCTGATCTATGCCTCTGCCTATCCTCTCGTTTCCCTCTATCACTACACTGATTACAGAACAATAGTTCTTCCTGTAAATTCCCCACACTGATCCCATTGCAATATCATCATAGAAAAAACAAGTTGTTCCAACCTAATGTCTCATCTTTGCAAACATACATTTCCCACATGAGTGAATTCTGACCACTGAAAATGAGTGCAAGTTTCATATGCCACATGCAGACTTGGACAAGTTTTGTATGAGCAATCAATTCTTCATACTCATTTTCCTTTCACTGTTTTGAAGCAAACCTTAGAAGCCATAAGTAGAAGATGGTAATGCCACAGACAAAAAGAACCTGACTTCCTGAATCATTGCTTGAAAGAAAATCAGCTATCAACTGAGAAACTCACTTAGATGTGCAGAAAATAAATGTTAGGTTTTATATCTGTTTCGCCAATTAGCCTACTCCATGAATACCTCTGCAGAAGATATACTTATTTGATAATGAAGGACCATTTCTTTTGTTTTACGGAATTAAAGACACTCATTTTCAAATGTGTGTTTCCAGACAGTCCGTGAATGTGAATGAATGTGTGTTTGTGTGTGTGTGTGTGCACGCACACACCCAAACTAAATACTTCTCAAGGCTAGGATCCATACAGTTCAAAATCTATAAATGAAGTCCTTATCACTGTTTTGAATTTTAATGCAAAGTGTGGTTGCATTCCAGTTAACAGAAGCTTATCCAAGGGTTTCCAGGAAAAAGATCCTATGAGAATATATCTTACAGTTCAGTTCGATTCCTTTCTTTTCTCTTTCCTTCCTTCACTTTTTTTTTCCTCTTATTTTCTCCATCTAGTTTCTTGCTAGAAAAGGAACAAATTTCATATATATCTAGACAGGGACTGGCTACAGTTGCATTTTAAGTGTTGAATCAATAATAGAAATAGAAAAGATGCATTGCTCACAGATGTGTTATTTGGTGTCTCTCTTTGGAAAAAGAAATTGTAGTATGTGTCCTTAAAACGATAATTCCCTTTTATCTATATAAACCAGACAATGCCAGCAGCCTCTATGAAATCCCAAGTAGCTACCCACCACACAGGACTCCTAAGGCTGAGAGGCCCTTGTGCCCCCTCCCCACTTTAACTGTGAGCAGCGGTGTCCTGAGCCTGACAGCTCATTCTTCAGGTTCTTCGGAATGTGATGATGGATAATTAAGAGGCCTTGATGACTTATGAGATGTGTGCGGGACTTATGAGTATGTGAGAAGTATAAAAGGAAATTACTTCCAGAGCTTAGATCCAGTAGATTAAAAGATTCAGGGGTCTGGATAGAAATAAGGAAGTCAGAAGGAGGAATTTGAGAGGAAGACAAGATGTTCTACTTTAGTGGAGTTGATCTTAGGGTCAACAGCCACCCTTGTCTCATTCAGTGTCCTTCTCTCTCCCCTCCTTTAAGCCTATCGACCCTCTGTTATCTGTTCTCAGCCTCCATTCCCTTCACCTCAGTCACTGCATGATCCCACGTGCATTTCTAAGAATATCTTTTGGCAGAAAAGATTTTTTAAAAAAGTGAAGGGAAAAGAGTTAAGTGTAACTTATCTATATTTTACTTAATTCCATCTTTAAAAAATAATTAAGATCTAGTCAAATATTTTTCTGGTTCTTGGGCTACAACATAATCTATATATCTTTTATTTCAACTGGACTTTAATACATTTGGGGATTATTTATTTCACCAAGCAACAACAATGATCATTTGTGCAAGTTATAAAACTGATTAAAGAACACCAAACAGGTCAAATTAACTAACAAGAGATAGTCCCCAAAGTAAAACCACCATCCCTTTAGTTGTAAGAGGAAATGAACCCTCAAGTCTCTGAATAAATGAAAATTTCACTAAAAAACGAGTTTAGTTCTCTCTCTCTTTTTTTATTAAGGGGACACTGATTTACCAGGCTAAATAGAAGTATAGGATCACCTCCCTCAGATGTAGGTTGCCACAACTACCATCAAGGCACACAGAGTTTTCCACCATAATCCATTGTGCTCCCTTTAGGCCTCGCTCTCCCTCCTCCCCTCTCCCCCTCCTGTAGCCTCAATCTTATTGTCAAATTGCTAGGGTTTGTAAACAAAAGGACAAGAAAAATTTAAAAGACAGCAGAACTAGAGCATAAAGCAAGGCAGGGGGAGGGAGGGAGAAACGGGGGAGGGATGAGCACAAGAGATAAAGATGAGGGTTCATCGATGACAAGGTGGTGGGAAATCTTAGGGCATACATTGTTGCTTTATATATGTTTTTATGCAATCTATTAAAATATTTTTTAAAAAGATTTCTAGGTTTTGTTATTGGCTTCTTAAATTGTGGTTCCAAAGATTCCTGACACATTACAATTGAGTTTCTTATTTCCAAGTCTTTATCTTAGATCCTCTCAATTGACCCCATTCCCAAGGTAATACCTGAAATACCTTCAACATCCCACTCTGCTTAGAACCCTCATCATTCCAAATCTTACTCCATTGTTCTGATACCTCCCATATTTAAACTTACTGTAGCTTCCAACGATCCATCTCTTTTTCTCCCACAGATTTTCAACCATTCTCCCACCCAGACTTAAAAACCTCCTTGTGTAAATTATTTCTAATGGAACCAAGATTTTATGGCACATATGCTTAACAATTTTCTTAAGAGAATCTATTCCCTCTGCTCCAGTCCTATGAACTGAAGACCTTTCTTAGAACTGTCAATTGTCCTCTATGCTCCTATGTTCAAATCCTTGATGACTAACTAATAATATCATCATGTGAAAATATGCTATCTTTCATCTCAACTAAGTCCCTGACCATTGAGCAACACATTAGTTAGGTGTCTTGCCCATTTTCCATGGATATTAAGTCTAATATCCATGACTCTCTGAGGCTATCACTTCCCATCCCTAACCTCTTACCATCAGCAAATATATCCTCACATCTGACAGGAACAGGGCAAAATGTCTGTCAAGAACGATCTTTTTCACACATTCTCCCCAAAGAGATATACTAATCTATAACTTACCTTCTTTTCCTAGTGTCCTAGAGGAATAAACTTCTACCTAATGCTGATCCCTTTAGATCCTGTCTAGAGTGATTATTTAGATACTGTCTGCTCTCAATTACTCAAGGTTTCTATATTGTCAGTGCCCTCATCTCCTTACTGCATCATTCCTCTCAATCAGATCCTTTCTTTAGGACCTTTCTTCATGTAAATATGTTCATATTTCTTCCACCTTCACAGAATCGCCCTGTGACCTACTCTTATTCCTCTTCTCAATTACTCTTCCTGTAAGGGTCGTTTGTGCTTCCTGTCTCCACATCTTCTTTTGTCAACATTTTGTAATTTACTGATACTTCAATTTTACTATTGAAACCATTTTTTCTATGATTTCAAGTATCTAAATATAAAGGCCAGTTCTAAATCTCTTACTTGACTCCCTTAAAGCATTTGATGGCACTGAACCTTCCCACCCTCTTCAAGTGTTTTCTCCTATATTTTTGAATGGTACCCTCCTGATTTCTCCTTTTACTTCTCTAGCCAGTCTGTTTCAGTCCACTCCGTAGACTCTCAATACTATACATTTTTAAAATAAAGCATTAACAACAAGAAAGATAAATCTACATATTTGTCTTTTCTGCCCCTTCATACCCTTACGGAGTTGTTCGGTCACAGCTTAGAATTCTTTGACACTGCTCTTGCTCAGATGAAGCTAATATAATGTGCTTGAAAACCATTGACTTGCAGGACAAAGCCCTAACTCACGACTTCATTATAAGCCCACTGGTACCTCTCCAGCTTCCTCTGACCCCTCTCTTCTTGCTCAAAGTTGAAGCAAAAGAGATAAACAGAAATAACTGTTGGTTACTGCAGATTTGCCATCTAGAGTTGAGGCTGAGAATGGATTAGAAACCTAAATTTAAATCCAGGAGAGCACTTAGTGGCTACACACCCCCCCTTAGGTATTTCTTGATATTGTCTCTGCTTATCTCTCAGTATAGTATATATTTTGAAGTTTAAATTATAGTAACAATAATATTAAGTTTTAGAATCAGGGATAACATTAAGGCCATTCTGTATATATATTCATTTATTTTTAGAAATACATCAAATGCCTGTTTGGTGCTATAAAATGCAAAATTTTAGACCAGAATGTAATTATCTTTTTCAGAGACACTTCTTTTATAAAAATTAGAAAACAGAATGCTATTGTCTTTAGAGACATTATTGAGGAAATTTAATAAGTAACTTTGTTGTTCTGTGAAATGTCAATATTTTACTTTTATTTTGAATGAAAGGAAAAGTCCTACACAATACATACTAAATCTTTTCAAAGAATTTCCACAGTTTGTCTAAGAAGAACATATATTTCACATCTTTAAATATGCGTGGTTATGGGGCTTTATTTAATTGAAATAAAATATTGCCAAGCTCATCACTGAGAATCAGCAGCATATATAAATAATAAAAGTCACCCACTTCAAACATAGTATTACTTGTAACATCAGATAAACAAATGTGTTGCAAATTTCTAATGTCACAGTTATCCATTGGGTATCTACTTCATTAACAAAATTTATCTAATTCTCATAATAGGAAAAGTATATTTCCTTTATTCTATCCAGTTGGGAAAAAAACTCACAGATATTTCAAGGATGACATAGTACACAAGAATAACTAGTATTCATTTATTGCTAATTTAATATAGCATTTGAAAACTTGTTTCAAACAATCTTACTAATAATGTATGAATTGGGTACTACTATTCCCTTTATAAAGTTGAGCAAACTGAGACATGGAGAGTTAAATAAATCATTCAAATGATAAAGACACAGCAGGAAGAGGTAGATTAGGGGCTTGACCTCTATGTAGTGTTAGAATTTTCATCAGTTTTTAGTGACAGAAGACAAAGAATTAGAGAGCAACCTAATCAATTGTTCAAGGAAGGAAAGAATGTGAATCACACACTAAGAGAGGGATGTCAACTGCCCTGAATCATACTTTCAATCTGAGAGCTGGTAGGGGGTCCTAGTTTATGGGGTTGATCATCAGGGCAGTTTGGAGGGCAAGCAGAGCATTGCATGGTCATGATTTTGTGGTTTCAAAAGAAGCAAGGACCAGGTTAAATCAATAACAGGAATGTAAAGTAACGAAAATCAGGTTCAAGACCCCCAAAACAGCTCAAGATCCTGTTCTTTGATTCCCACACATACCCTCCTCTACAAGGTTCTTTCCCAAAACAACACTATTCTAGTTTTATTTTCTAAAAAAAAAAAGAAAAATGCTCAAAACTAAGACCTTTTTGCTGTCTCAAACCAAGTGATAATGGTTCTGTGATTCTGGACATTGATTTAGATGCCTCTTTTTATCTCCATGTTCTTCCAAAGAAATACATATCATTATAACTCCTATGCAATCAGGCAAATATATGAGACATGCTTAAAAGAGAGATAAATTTCTCCCTGGCCTCTATTACATTTTAATAGTGTGAAAAGTAATAGAGAAGACAGATAACACAGAAAGGCAAGGAATTGTGGGAGGAAGTAACTTTAATGGGTTTTGGCCGAATCATCAGACAGTAACTCAGACTTTGGCTACTCTGGCTTATATTCTAACTCTTAGACTAGATGATAGGGTAACACAGACGTGCAAGCAAACAAATTCATGATAAACATCAAATTCACAGATTTTCACAGATTTGTAGTGAACTATGCTTAATGCTACTGTTTTGGTTAGATATCCTTATACTTTGAATAGTAACTTTCTTTGAATAGAATACACAATGAGTGGACATTCATATAGAATGAATCCCATAGTAAAGACTAGCTAGAGCATTACCAGAGGAAGAATCTGAGTGGTTGCATATTACATCCAAGTCTAAATTACTGATGAAACAAAAAATGCCATGTAAGAGATACAAGAAACACATGATAAAATCTAATTCTGCATTCTCATGTTTTCATATTCTTTTGAGCATGAGAATATTCCTTTCCTAGTTTACTGGTAGATAATTTAATTAATCTAATAATTTTTGTTTCAGTAGATACTGTTTTCTCCAAGATGTACTGTTTTCTCCAAGTAGTAGAGGCTGCCTCATGCTGTATTCAGAGTTGGCCTTTATGGGAGACCAAGTCTCTGAGACTGTAGATAATGGCTCTTTGTCACTCTCACTTATCATTGTGAGGTTTCAAGAAAACAGGCTGAGAGGTAAGACCAATGACAAAGCTAAGTCTTTCAAAGCCTCTTCTGAAATTGTTGGTACTGTTGGCAATGGGAGAGAGAGTTATTGATACCCTAGGGAAAGGTAGGCACTTCCCTTTTAGAAATGTCACCCCGCAGTCCTCCCTATGGTTGCTGTGAAAGGCACCAACTGAAAACAAGGAAACATCTATTGAAATATGATGTTTTTCCCAAGGTCACTTTTAGTGATACCATTTTAAAAAATAGCAATTAACGGTGATGAAAGTTCAATAACTTAGAGGATAGGAAATCCAAAAAAAAGCTCAAAACTTTATGTTGTCAAAAACTTTTTGAATTCAGAAGTTATATCTCTTTTCAGTACTTAAATGAGCATAATTCCTATTGCCCAGAGATTTATAGCTTAGTGGATTTAGACATTTTGATCTTATCCATGCTAGGTGAAATACAGACTCTTTTTCTTAATATAACCTATTCTGATATTTGCTCATGTAATATCCCAACAGAAATTTCTCACAAACCTCATGTTACTTCAAAAATAAAATAAAGCAAAATTAATCTGAATTATCTGCCTGCAATGAGATTTCTTAAAATATAACCCTTTATTTGTAAATCTATTTTCAATATTTTTACAAATTACCTTAACTATAATTAAATTTTAATGTTTTTTATTATATTTATTTTCATAAAACATTTGTACTGGGTGTTTTGTGTAATAATATGTGATAATCCTCAAAGTGGGCCCTGTGACTTTGTAATGATGGAGATTAACTTGTTTTATGTTAACTGGGTTTTGTTGTTGATGATGTCCCACATACTATAAAGAACCATAAAATAATGATTCTGAACAATTGATTCACCTTACACATTATTTTATTGAACATCCATCTTTTCTGTCTTCTTTCTATATTGAGGAATTTGTCCTCACAGTGCTAAATTCTCAAAAAAAATCTTACAATTTCTATAGGGTTCCACTCTCTGCCCATCACTAGCTTGTACTGTCAATATTATAACTACTATACTACATGTTTTCCTCATTTTATCTTGTCTTACTTTTACGTCGGCTTTTTAGTCATTAAAAAAAATAGTGTTTTAAGGGACACAGAGTCCATTTCTGTATCTCACAGTGGCTTTCTTTTAGTCTTTGTTATTCTCCCATCATTTATGTGGGAGAATAAATTTTGTTATTCTCCCATCATTTATTTCCCTATAGGGAAAGTGATACTGTCATTAACAAAAGTGAGAATCCTGAGAGTCAGAGAATCTGGATTCTGTGAATCTGATTTTGTTACTTAATAATATTGTAACATTTGAAAAATGTTCTGTTATTGCATCTGCAAAACTGAAATAATACTTCTTGCTTCATTGAGTTATTTTGAGGGTTATATGAGTTGTGATTTATTAAGTGTCCAAGACCTCATGCAAGGTTTCACATAAGTAATGAATAAATACTCATTCTCCTTCCTTTTTTGAGTCCCAGTTTACTCATCTATAAATCAGCAATGGCAATATCTCTATAGCTCAGTGTAACTACAGCTGGTTCATACCAGTTCATGAGAGCATATTAAATTGTTAGGAACTCTGTAAGTCTGTTTTCAAAAAGTCAAGATAGTGAGTCAAGAGGGCACATCAGTAGGATCTTGAAGTCACCTCTTCCTCACAGGCACAATGAGCCTGCATCTATATTGAAGCAGCTGCTTTTGATTGGAGGACTTGAAGATCGGTGTATCCACAATAAGAAAGTGGAAGAAATTATTGGAAAGAGTAGGAAAGTCTGACAGCAGAACATTCCTGTCAAAAACAATAGCAAGCCACTCTGAAGTCAAGAGGAATATTAGGGTCACAGAACCTATCCCTGGAAATTGAAGGGCTAATTCACCTCAGGTAATCCAGCACCTGGAGCTGCACTGGAAAAGGGAATACATTCTTCCAGGTATGGAAAATGAAAGAGCTTTTCTTCTGGAGAGCAATAATTGAACTGAAAAATACAATAGGTGACACAGTAGAAGACCTGATGCAGCAGAGAAGATAATCAATAAGCTCAAAGATACGGTAGTGGAAACCATATTAAAAGACCACCAAAGAGAAAATATAAGTTTAAAAAAATTAACAAAATGGAAATAATATTTTTTAAATGAAACAATATAAAAATATCATCAAAGAGATGAAAGGACTTTAAAAAATGAATCTGGTACAAGACATCTAGAGGGCAAACAATTGCACTACAGGTGTTATAGAAGGTGGAAGGATACAGAGAAAGAAAGAGAGAGGTTTTACTTGAAAAAATAATAGCTGAGAATTTCTTCAGTCCTTGAAAGGAAAAGGACCTTCTCCACTTCCAACTCAACAATGAGTCTTAAACAAAATAAACCCAAAGATTAAATATCAAGAATCTTAAAAGTAGTTAGAGAAATTGCTGAGTCACATATAGGAGAATTCCACATAAGAATATCAGTGACTTTCTCAGCAGAGTTCTTATCAGTCATAAAAGAATAGCATGATATAGTCAAATGCTGAAAGGAAAAGACATGAAACCAGGAATACTCTCACCAAGTAAGCTATCAGTCACGATTGAAAGAGCAATAAAGAGATTTGGACAAAAAACAGTTAAAGGCATTCATCTTACTAAACTGGCCTTAAAAGAAATACTGATGGGACTTCTATAAATGAAAACTTAGAAACAGCAAGATATCAAATATGTCAAATGTGAGAGGGGAAAGGAGAGTGAAAATGTGCATGGTTAGCATGATTGAAGATTAACTTCTTTTCAATCTAAAGTTAAGTTACAAAGAAACTTAATAAATCTCATGGCAGAAATATCAACCTCAGAACAGAAATATTGAGAAGAAACAAAAAAGAAAATTAAAATGGAATTCAAATATAACATTAAAAAGTACTTATCAATGTACAAGTAAGAGAATAAAACGAAAAAGTACAAATGAATCAAGAAAGCATTGGAAAATACCGATATAGTTAGTAGTTATATTAATTATTTCCCTAAAGGTAAATGGTCAAATCTACCAATCAAAAGACACAGAATGACTGGATAAAAAAGAAAACAATACCTACTTTTCTGCTATCTCCAGGAGACCCAGCTGAACTCCAAAGATAGTCACAGGTTGAAAGTGAAAGATTGAAAAAAACAATTTTACAAGCAGATAATAACCTAAAGAAGACAGAGACAGACATACTCACATCAGAGAAAGTAGGGTTCCAGCTAAACATAAGTTACTAGCTAAATAAGATAACAAGAACCAGGATAGATATTATATAGTTATTAGAGATCAAGCCATCATGAAGAAATAGAATTCATTAATCTATATGTACCAAATGAAGGAACATCCAAATACTTAAAGCAACTATTAACAAACCTAATATCAGAGAGATACTACCAGCAACATAACAGTACTAAAGAACTCAACACCCCAATTACATCAATGAACACATCAGCGAGACAGAAAATCTATATAGCAACTATAGCACAAGATCTAAAAAGACACTCCTCCAAATAAGGCAGAAAGATAAGCATCATGTACATCATCACTGATCATCATGGAAATGCAAATCTGCATTCAGTGTTTCTCTTTTAGGTCATATTTGCTGTAGAGTGAGTTGGTTAGGCTTTTTCCTCCATGAGCTTGCATACCCAGCAGCTGTGGTATTGCACCCTCCCATGGTTGTATGTACATGCCTGGCCTAATGGGTGTGGACATGAATAAATGGGCACACCCCGGCCTTAGAAGCAAGGATAAAAGGGCATCATTTCCCTAGGGACAGGGCATGGGCACATGAAAGATTATGAGGAATATGTAGCAGAGAGAGGGAGGACAGAGAAAGAGCATGAAGATCCCTAGGGGCCTGGGGACCTTAGCTGCTTCCCAGCCCCACCATCCCTAGTTGGCCCTGGCTCTGACCCTGGTCCTAGCCCTGGTCCTGCCCTGCCCTGCCCTGCCCTGCCCTACTTGTTATGTGTGTGTAAAGCTAGAACCAATAACCTATGTAGAAAAAAAGCCCCAACACATGCACATCTGATCTCGGATGTGATGTAATGTGCATTTATAAGGTACCATATTAGTAAAGAGGTTTGTGAACTTTGTAAATGATTCTGTTTGAGCAGTGATAGGCTTAAACCCCAATTCTGTAAGACTTAAGATGCTCAAACAAGCCAAAGGTCTTTAACCCTGAAAATATATTTTAATTTGTTGAGACTGTATTTTATAGACACACACAGAGGAAAAAAATAGGTTTGCTCAAAATTTCCCCCCCAAATATGAAATTTTAAAATATATACTAGTGATGGGTTATTTCTATATATTCTGCAGCTATTATTTGGAGTATTTTTCACTAATACTTGTTGTTAAGACTTCGAATCATTTAAGTCACTATTTTGAAGTAACTTTTGCTTCTAAATCCTTTTCCAGTTTGTAGTAAGAAGTTGAACCTGCTTTTAAAAAGCAAGCTCAGCATGCCAACTTTGAAAAAAATAAAAAATGATAAATTGTAATGGTTAGGAAAAACACTATAAATTAGCATTTTGAAAATAATATATCAAAAATCTAAAGAATAAGGAACAAGTTAACATCTGAAAAATATCCCAACAATTATTCTATCTCCTTCACTAAAATTTATTTTACTTACCCAAAAAAGACTATAGCTTCTATTATAAATTGCTTTATTACAAAAAAAGTTATTATAGTCTGATTATGTAATTTGACAGAAAAGTATGGGGACTCCAAATTTTATTAATAGTTCATTCCTCAAGTTTGCTTTTAATTATTATTATTTAATTGTTTAATATTATTTATTATTATTTAATTATTATATCTATACATTTTCATATATTAATGCATATTATTATTTTTTAAATAAGAAGTTCAGTTCAGTCTCTATCGCTTACTGATTATGATAAACTGCTATAATTCTGATTAGTTTCCTTTATCCATACAAACTAGGGAAAACAGCTGGGCATGGTGACGCATGCCTGTTTCAGCCTATGAAGCGGCTGGAGCTAGGGATCTCAGTTTGAGTCCCGCTCGGGGCAACATAGCAAGAGCTAGTCCCCAAAAATAGCTGGGTGTGGTGGCGCACACCTGTAATCCCAGCCACCTGGGAAGCTGAGGCTGGGGATTGCTTGAGTCTGTGGTACCCCGGGCAACGAGAGCCTGCGGTTCCACGGGCAAAAATAACGAGACCGAGTCTCAAAAAACAAAAACAAACTAGGGAAAACAGAACCTAGGGATCAGTTCTACGAATGTTAATCAGACTCAAGTTGATTTCTATAAGAATTCCTACCGAAGACTGATATAGCACTCCTCCTGCTTAAGTATGGTATCTGTTGGGTAATTCCAACCAATGCAAGTAGTTTCAGTACTGGCTGTAGCAGTAAAGAATGTTGGAGTTCTTGAAATTCTTTTTGGAATTTTTAATAACAACCAACAAAGAAATGGCCACCAGTTTCTCAAGTTCTCTCTCCTTTCTCCTCCCTCATGTTCTCCTGAGATGCTCTCTCCACCCCTCCCCCAGGCTGACACTGCCCCCTTTTATCACTGCCTCCTAAGCCCAGATGTGCCACTTACACAGATGTGTACAATCATGGGTTGGACACACGCCACGGGGACTGGTCACGGAACCTAAAGGTGGGAGGGCAAAAATTCTGAAAAGTACATTTATCCTATAGTATGTTAAACTGCCATGACAATATCACACAGGGGTTCAAAGTATCATTGAGAGAACCATTCTAACGAGGTTATGTTAACTTAAAAACAGAACTTAGAAATAATGCACACTCCCACCAGCAAAAACTGATCCTCTAATGAGAGTAGAGCTGATGGAGAGATACCCTACCAACTTGTCCGTAACAAAGACAGTGGTGAGGTGCACCTTACACGTCTCCTGTGAAATAAAGCCTCAACTGTCCACAGTTGAAATTAAAAAAACAAAAACAAAAACAAAAAAAAACGCACCTGACCTTCTCCTCTTTCCCGGCCTCACATTCCCTCACTGCAGCTTCCTGAGATCATCTTCAAATAAACTACCTATACCTGAGTCCTTTCACAGGCTCTTTTTCATGGGAACCCAAATTAAAACAGTGCCCTTCTTTCCTCTTCTTTGACTTCTTTATACTTTCAATCACCCTGCAGGATTTAGCTCAATTTGGTAAATACTTAGAAAAGTCTTACCTGGCTGCTACACTCTGACTCAGGTACTTCTTTTATTAAAAGATTGTAATTGCATATTAAGTGGCATTTTTTTCCTCCAATAACCGTGAGATTGCAGTTCCCCTAAGTATCAATTAGGATACTTTCTTGCTGCCTTTGCACCCCACTGCATGGTATAAAAGGCTTTTAATAAATATGTGTTAAAAAGTTGACCGAAATGAATAAAGAAAACAATAAAAGGAAGGCAAGAGTTAATCAGGGTTTTTACAAGAAGGCAAGAATTAATGAGGTTTTTTACACCACTGGCCTTTATCTGCAGCTTTGACCATGTTCATGCAGAGGGCACTTAGGAGCGTGAGCGTGGGGCACACATGCCTGGAATTGTGAACATCTGGGCACAAAGAGCATGAGTGTGCACATACGCAAGTGTGCACACCTGAGCCTAGAAGCAGGGCTAAAAGTAGCCACAGTGGTGGCAGGAGCTGCACTGAGACTGCAAAGATGGTGAAGACAAGCTCTGTAATCACAGAGCAGTCAGGAGAGAGAAAGCCAGAGAGAGTCCAGAAAAAAAAAAGCATAAAAAGTCACTGGGGGGTTCTGAGAACAGGTTACCTCCCAGGTTCCCTTCCTGCCTTCCCAGTCTGCCTAAGCCATGGTGTTGGTGATACAAAGAGAAAAGAGAAAAAAAGGAAGTGGAAAGTAGATGGACATCCCCTGCTTGTATGTAATAGATTAGCAATTTGCATTTTATCATTCCCAAAAATATATATATATTCTATATATCATCCCTAAACCAAACATAATTTCCTTTTTTGTTCACATAAAATTTCATCCCATAAAATTATCACCGAAAAGAGGCCCCAAAATCTTCAGAGCTGAATGAAATGTAAAATGTACCATTTTACTTGGGTAAAATGAAAGTATCTGAAATTTTTTTCAGGAACATCAGGAAGAGAAACATATCCTTTCAGTTAAATTCTACAAAAAAAAAAAGAGAGAAAAAAAAACATTGGGAAATTCCCCTTCACAGATAATCCTCAGGAACAAATAAGCCGCAAGTGGAAATTCACTTGTTCCTTAAAAAGGAATGGTAGCAACCCCTGCCTAAAGTGGTGGAGCAAATCCTAATTAATATTGAATGAAATCCCGAACTGGGCCATAAAGGGAATGTACAGATCAGGTTCCTCAGAGACAACTAAGGACACTGAGGCTATGAGAGATGCTAGTCAAAGGGTATAGACGGTCCTTCAGCTACAAGATGAACACATTCTGGGGAGCTAAAGTCTAGTATGGTGGCTATGGCTAATCATCCTTGAGTGTATACTTGCAAATTGCTAGAAGAGTAGATCTTAAGTATTTATCATAAAAGAAGGAAAGAAGGGAGAAGAGAATGAGAGAGGAAAAGGAGGAAATAACTGTGAAGTGACAGGTGTAATGATCTAACTGAAGTAAACCTTTCACAAAGTATACATACATAAAATCATCATGCTGTACACTTAATATGCATATATATAATTTTGTTGGTTGCACCTCAATAAAACTAGGGGGAAAGAATTTGTTCTTTACAAAAATTGTTAAGCAATGATTTGCCTGCTGAGAGTATAAGTTTTACTGCCATTTTTCAATCTTACCCAAAACCACATAGTACAAGATTTATGAGGTTAAACAGCTTTTGATTCTTGTTTTTAAAATTACAAACAATGAACCCCATGGTGGCATTTGGCATTTTGTTAAATAGTCCTACATATATTGTTTTTTGAACAGCTGAGGGCTGTATAAAACATTTTCTTAAGTGAGCTGTGATTTAAAATGTTTCAATGTCCCTGCTTGAATTAAATTTGTTCCAGGGCCCCAAAATTAAAATAATGGTTTAAATAAAAATGTGGCTTCCTGGTCTTTCTCCAGAGATTCTGATTGTGTACAGCTCAGGTAGAAATCTGCATTTCAGGGAAACTATAGGTGATTCTGACTAAATTACTAAAGTTACAGGCACAGATGATAGTGCCTCTAGGGTTTTAACTAATAAATGGTAAAGAATTGATTGCCATTTCACTTTCTAGCATTACAGAGTGCTTACAATGATTAGCATTGCAGAAACTCTTTGACCCATTATAATAAATAGTGTTGTTATACAGATTGGAGTTCTAGTGCAATTTGCCATTTTTTTCACCTATACATGGGATATAGAAATAACAAAGAGAAGGTCAAGAAAAAGTCAAAATAAGCTAACACCAGAACTGGGGCAAACAGGAAGAGGAACAGAGGAAGGAGAAATCAGGGAAGGGCGTAGCACAAAATCAAGATGACGGTTCAACTTTCCAACTTTCCAACTTTCCACCCACTGCTGGTTGGAATGTAAACTGGTCCAGTCACTATGGAAAGCAGTGTGGAGGATCCTCAAACTAATGAAAATGGAACTGCCATTTGACCCAGCAATCACTCTTCTGGGAATCTACCCAAAGGAGACCTCAATGAGTGTACAAAAGGACACCTGTACTCGGATGTTTATTGCAACACTATGATTGCAAGGACATGAAAACAACCCAAATGTCCCAAAACAAGACAGTTGGATGAAAAAGATGTTGTATACAGACACAATAGAATATTACTCATGAATGTACCCAGAAGAAATCATATTAGCAAAAACAAGTCGGAAAGAAAAAGACAGAAACCAAATAGTTTCAGTAATATATGGAACATAGAAAAAACGAACAAAAGGTCAAGAGGAAAAGTCAAAACAAGCTAACAACCAAACTAAAGTATACAACTGGGTGCAGTGAAATATATGTATATATATATTATTTAAATTAAAAAAGGTGAAGGTTCACAGGTGATAAGGTGGAGGGAGAACTCCAGGGAATACAGTGATGTAACATATTTATGCATACATACATAAATATGTAAACAACAAAATGATTAATAGAAAATAACTTGCCATTTTTTTAGGTATGATATCTTGGGGATCTCATTTACTTTGTATCAGTGATGTTAATAACCACCGCTACTATATAGAGTATAAGGATTAAGTGAGATAAAGCAAGTAGTTCACAGAAATAAAGGAAATAATAATTATCATCTTTAAGAATCCATCACTAGTTTGAGAAAAATTCTCCTCAACTTAAGCTGACAGACATGAGTCAAGTGTGTAAAAACCTATGCTAAATGCTTTTGGAAATGCAAAGACAAAAAACAGTATACTTTATATTCTAAAAAGGTCCTAGACTTGATCAATTATCACTGAATATTTTAGTCAATATTTGCTCAAATGTTACATCTATAGCAACCTATGGTTGCAATTCATTTCAATTCGCTAATTTTTTAACTATAGAAAAATATATATAACATAAAATGTATCATCATTTTTACCACTTTAAGTGTTTAGTTCAAGTGTTAGTCACACTGACATTGTGCAACAATCTCCAGAACATTTTTACCTTGCAAAACTGAAATCCTATATCCATTAAACAAACCTTCATTCTTCCTTCCATACAGCTCCTAGCAAAATCCTATTCTCTGATTCTATGAATTCAATTGCTCTATATACTTCTATAAGTAGAATAATAAAGTCATTTCATGCTAGATATTTTTTAATTTTTTATTTTGCAATTATTGTGCAATATTGGTCATATTTACATGGTTGTATTGCACTCCTTATTCCCCACCCTCCCCATATTTTTACTTTTTTTTATTAATTTAATTTTTTTATTTTGTGTGTGTATATATATATATATATATATATATATATATATATATATATAGTATTATTGAGTACCCTGGAGTTTTCCCATTTCCTTAACTCCTGTTAACCATCTTATTCTTTTGTGCCTTCTGACTCCCCCATTTTCTTCCACTCCTCCTCTCTCACTCTATCGTTCAGTTCTGCTGGTTGTTTCTAATTTTTCTTATTCATTTGTTTGTTTTTCCCTATATCCTTCATATAAATGCGACCATTCTGTGTTTCTCTTTTTCTTTCTGGCTTATTTCTACTAATATGAGTCCTTCTAGCTCCATCCATACTGCTGCGAATGACATTTTTGTCTTCCTTGATTGATGCATAGTAGTCCATTGTGTACATATACCACATTTTTTTCAGCCATTCATTGGTTTGGGGGCATTTGGGTAGTTTCCATAACTTGGCAATTGTAAACAGAGCTGCAATAAACATGCATGTACAGTTGTCCTTCTTAACCAGTGTTTTCATGTCCTCTGGGTAGATTTCCAGCAGTGGGATTGCTGGGTCGAATGGTCATTCCACTTTCAATTGTTTGAGGGTCCTCAGTCTTCCATAGTGGCTGGAAAAGTTAGCGCTCTTACTCTTACAAGTAGTGTAAGGGAGTTCCTTTTTCTCCACATCCACACCAACACTTGTTGTCTGTTTTATTTATATGTGCCATTCTTACTGGTGTACAATGGTATCTTGGTGATTTTCCACTAGATATCTAGCATTTTCACATAGTACTATGTCTTCAAGATGCTATGACAATACATGACAAGATCCCTATGGTTTTTAGGCTGAATAATATTCCATTGCAGATATATACCATATTTTGTTTATTTATTTATTTGTCAATAGATATTTGAGTTGCTTCCACCTTTTGGCTACTTTGAATGATTCTGCTATGAATATAGGGTGCAAAGATAAAGCCCTGATTTCATAGTAGAGGACTTTTGGATATGGAAGAGCTATGACTATATCTTATATATAAGAGCTATGGTAACTATATCTGAGGGGAGATTCTATACTTTCAAAATATTAATGAACTATAGAAATGATCACTGAAAGTATAGACTTTACTTTCAAAATATTAACAAGGATGTAAAACAATGGTAATTTATTTAAAACATTAAATTTAAAAATACTTGCTTTCAATTATATACAGAAGTGGTATTGTTGGACCATATGGCAGTTCTACTTTTAATGCTTTGAGGAATGGTCATACTGTTTTCCATAATGGATGTACCATTTTATATACCCATAAACATTATAAACATTTCAACTTCTCTATACCCTTGCCACTAGATTTCTTCTCCGGTAACATATTTTTTATAGTAACATTCTAATGCGTGATATAATCCACTGACTCTTTACCCGATAAAATTATTTCTGACATAGTTGTGTTAACCTATTTCTCATTTCCTTAAAGATTATATTCAATAAACTAAACTCTCTTTTAGGTTTAGCATCCTTATGTTGAAACATGACTCATTCATCAACAATGTTATAATTTTGCTGAATCAGATAATATTTCTTCAATACTGAAAGAATATTTCCTATTTCTTGTGCTATCCACAAAGTAACAACTATAAACCACAAGCTTTTAAGCATAAGTGCAGTATTAGCATTTTCCTCATAATTTTTTTAAGTCTAACTAAGAGGCAGCTAACTTCTAAAATGGGTCAGATAGTACATATTTTGTGGTTTTATGGGACACACTGTTCCTTTTAAAACTATTCCACTCTGCCACTGTAGTGTGACAGTAGTGCTGACAATATATCAGTGAATGGGCATGACAGTGTTCTAATAAAACTTCATTTATAAAAAGAGATGATGGTTGGGCCCTATTTTTCTCAATTCTAGTCTAGACCATGAACAAAATAATGAAGCAGTAGCACTGCCATATGTCAGTTTCCCCATGTCAATACTCTCATCAGTGTCTACTTCAAGTTATATGAAGTTACTGAAATGGAGTTAGGAAAAGATACATAGAACTGTACCATTTATAGCCCCCCACCATGCCTGTACTATTACCAAAAATGGCCTCAGCAGCAGTTAATAGTAAACAATAATTAAAAAAGTAAATATTGAGTATTACCTATGTGTTTAATACAGTTTATTTGTATTCGTGTAATTTTTATTGATGTATGTAATTAAAAACTAGCTCACAAAATTCCTAAAAAATTAACAATTGACTCTAAAAGTCAGTCTGAACCAACAGCAGGATCCCAGTAGTTGTAAAATCTAAGTCTTCTGCCTGTTTCCTTGGGGAACTGAGAACCAAACCAAGCCCTGCTCCTTACACCCTTCACACTTAAAGGAGCAGAACCTTTCTGAACAAGCTCAGAAACTGCTTCTGGGTGTGGATCCTGCACAACTTCATATATTAATTTCTATAACCATATCTCCTCTTCCAGTAATTGTTTAGGTTGTCTGCTGTAAAGTAATTAAATGTCTGGGTAAACCTTCATTGTCTTGGAACTTACAGAACCAAATAATTGTTCATGTGTTTGCATTGTGAGTCACTCATGGTCTAAAAGCATTCATGTACTCTCTAGAAGTTTCTAAAATTACAATGTTGCCCTGTCTTGGAATAAAAAAGCGGATGGAAGATAGTGTAGCAAACTCTATTTCAACTCAGCCCCAGCATACACAATGTAACCTTGGACAACCAACTCACTTATTTGTTTCAGTTTTCTCCCTTCTGCAAACTACAGTGGTAATAATGCTCAGTACTTTTAAAGTTTGTGAGGGATCATGTTGCTAAAATAATTTGAGAATATTGGCTAATGCAGTGTTAGAAATGTAGGTCATCATTTATCATCTGGACATGAATGGGAGGCATTAAAGTTTGTAATTCCATGGACCTGACATAAACACTTTAAGCTTTGAAAAATGTGCATAAATTGTTAGGGCAAATTGAAACTACCAGCTGAAATTAACTTTTTAATTTTTATCTTCATTTCCTAGAGCATGTTCTCTCTGCCTATGCCATAAGTGACTGGGAAGTGAGGTCTTAATTTATTCAGACTGTTTTTCTTTGTCTCTCTTTTGGATCTGGAATACAGTCTATGGCACTAAATGCTCCCTTCATACAACTTTCCTTTCTTTCCTCTTCCTTTTTCACTCATGATTCCCATTTTCTTTTCCTGGTTCCTTTTCTCTGTTTGCCAGAGTAGCTGTATTCCCAAACATTTCAGTCTAGTAGAACCTTCAAATAAGTTTATGGCATAAAGTTGCAGACAATCTATTTGGTCCTCCTTTCTATAGGATGCAACCTAGATTCTGGTGATTATTGAGTGAATTTATATTTATTAGGCCAATAAATTGTATCATCCTTTTCAGTTTCCATGCTATTTCCAGGTTCCATTTTCTACATTGCTATTGGTGCATATACCAAAACATAGCCCTCCTAACACTGGTAGGCATCTGTCAGTTAAGCAGCATATTAGTGATGCCAATTATAGTGCACAGGCATCAGACTCACCACTCCATGATGGTTCTTTATTGGTTCTACATAGATTGGCTCAATATAAGTAGGTTCTTTATTCACACAGGCACACCAAGCAGGATGGGGCTAAGGCATGAGTGGGCAGGGGGTGCTGAGAGGCAGTGAGTCCCCTCAGTCTCCCAGGAATTTTCATGGTCAGGTGAGCATACTTACGTATGTGCACACCCACTGGACTGCACAGTCATGGAGAAGATGCAATACCACAGGTGCTGGTTACACAGGCTAATAAAGCCTGACTAACTCATTTGCCCTATAGTTTCTTTAATCATAAAAACGGGAAAGAACATAAAATGTGGGTACTGAAGTTCTCTCTGATAAAGCATAGCCTTTGCATGATAAATTTATTCTGTATATTCAGTTGAGCACAGCTTGGTTCACACTTCAGATTGATGAGAATACCAGCCCACCCAAGATCTCAAATCTGACTTATCTATCTAATGTGAAGTCCCATTGTGAGTTCCATATGCTGGGATGTTACCCAGATCTAATTATTCCTTGCTATCATAGTATTCAAGGTAAATTTTCAAAACTGCATCAAGTTCATTTTTAGTGAAATAACATAATTATGTTGAAAAGTTTTTGTGGAGGAATATTTTGCTGAAGAGGGTAGCTGTGAAAGGGTGTCCAACTCTAGGTTTTATTTGTACTTTGCAGGTGCATGGATTTGTAAGATAATGCCTGCTTTTATTTTTTGCTGACATTACCTACAGGTAATTGTGGCTAGTTTTCCTGAAATTCCTCATCCTAATGATGCAAACAAAAATCACAAAGCACAGAGCTTTGGGTTTCAGAGGTGACTCACAAAGCCTAGCAATCCATCTTGGAAGTCGTAGCAGACCTATTTTGGGGCTGTTCTCCACACATGGCAATGCTGAAGCATCCCAGGTGTTCTTGCTGAGAGCAAAGTGAAAGTACAAGGATTGCCCTGAGAGACAGGAGTACACTCATTAAAGGAGGATTCTGGTGGGAGGTGAATCTGACTGGCAGTTCCACATTTCTCCTTGTGGTAACCCCTTCCCTTGTTAGAGAGGGGGTCTAGTGTCCAAATATATCTGGGTTTAATGAGTTTCAGTCCCCTGGAGACACAGAAAGGACAAAGAAGTGCCTGGTTGGTAAAGCAAGAATAGTATATACTCTTTATTTTGTGGATACCACACTGCTTAAATAATGTAAATAGTCTTTTTTGAGATCTTTCAATGCCTTGAAAATATATAAGATATGTGAACATAGCCTAGAAGTATCATATAAAGGGGCTAATCAAGTTGGCTGGGTCAATAATTTTATGACAGGCTTACCAAATGCTTAAAAATAATTTGACAAGATTAGCAGACTTTCATCTCTCTATCTCAAATACAAATGGAGAAATAGTAGAACAATTCTTCTCATAGGTATGCAGAAGTAGAATGGCTAATCAGATGAAATGATATTTGAATAGAATAGGGAATTAGGCCACCATATTAGTTGTTTTAATCTGTCAGATACCTATTAACAGCAAGAAAACCATCCTGCAGGTGCAAATAAAATGGTAAATAAATGTGTATTTATTGTTGTCAAGAGTGAGAAATTGTACATAACAAAACTGTGAATAGCAAAATGGCAATTTAATTATGGCCATAGAATAGAATCTTATACAATATATAAAGGGTATGATGTTTGTATAAGAGAAATGCATGACAACCACAACAATGTCAAAGCCCTCAAGAAACATCAAATGTGTATCAGAAGGTAAGTTAAGCATTAACTGGGCATTAAATACCATGAAAAGAGATTCTTATTCCTTTGCCAAGATATTTTGAAAGTCTTTTCCATCATTCAAAAATAAGTTTCATTCTGCCAGTATTTTAGAAAAAAATCTGAATGGAATAAAGGTGTATAAATTTTTTTCTATTATTGGCATAAAAATCAACTGCAAAGGAAAACTGAGCTTTCCAAATCAATGGGTCAGTTACATTCATGACAAATTTGCTTTCTCCTGCTCAACTGAAATTTGTAAATCTTCAGAATTTTAATGTAAATATCTAAGTTCCAATTATGTTACATATTGTGTAACTCTGGCCAATTCCTTTAATTTTTCTATACTTTGGCTTCCCAACTGAAAAATGAGGATCACTACCTCATAAAGATACTATATAGGAATCAGTTAAACAACACAAGTATACTATTTTATATGATGCAATAAATGTATTACAGAAAGTAGACATTAATTTTTTAATAAAACTGAAAGAAACTGCATGCTTTCCAAATACACTGAAACACATTGAATTGCAGAGGAAGAGACTGATTCAGTTTCAGATGCCATTTATTGACAAGTACTTGACATGGGTTATTTCATTTGGCTCTTGAGACACTATGAGGTAAAATACCATGATAAGATCTACTTTGTCAATGGAGACTCATGAAAGTCAAGAGCCTTGTCGAAGTCAAGGACCATGGAAAGTGAGAGAGACCAAGCTTTGTACCTAGTCCTATTTGAATCCCCAGTTCAAGTTCTTGATTGTACTACTCAAAGTCTGTCTCACCAAATCCAGTTTCTTATTCAAATAATTCAAGATTTTGCAATACTGCATAAGGTCTTCTCTCCAAATATAAATGAAATGCTACAGTAGTTGAAGTCAACAAACAATTTCTGAGAACTTATTCATTCTAAACTTCACACTGAAATGCATGTCTTTTTGTCATCCAGGGTGAAAATAAATGTAAGAAAAGCTAACCATCTGAGCTAATATGTATGAAATATGGAAACATTATGCCTTTTGTTTGGTTAATTGTGTCACTTTGAGAGAAATGAGTTTTCTTGAGACAATCAAATGTTTCCCATGCAATTCATAAACACATACTCATATTTGGAAGTTTCTTTCATCTTTGGAATTATAACACATATTTTTTCACCTCTTCCACATAGGAAAATGTTACTGATGTTCCAGGAAAATGACATATTAGATGTACAGTTATTATGAATAATCAGTGTGGACTAAGTTAAATTAGCTTACTCGCTAACCTTGTAGAAACTTAGTATATTTTTTATCTGCCTAAATATTTTAATTTTGGCAACTTTCCATAAATTAATCTGGAAGGAAATATATGTTAGATTAATTTTTAGGAAGAGGAAAATAAACACAATCTAAATATAGGAAAGAAAGATACACAGCAGTCATTTCTTAAATTAATGTCTTAAAGGAGGAATGTGAATTCGTGTTTATTGAACAAAGAAAGAAGAAATTTTAAAAACTTATCAGTAGTATAAATTGCTGTGACTTTCAGCTAGGAAAAACAATAATTCTTTCCGAAAAAATATTATATTAAAATGTCTCTACCTCCTTAAAAAGGCCAGCTCAGTTTTCTTTTTCTGAAGTAATTATATTTTTCTTAATGATATATATTTAAACAAGTGTCACAGTGAGTTCAACTTAGTTTTGAAAGTCTTAGGAGGGTACAAAATGGAGAACTACCACACTAGGGGAGAAAATTTACACAAAAGCTTCATCCAAATGAAGGTCTTGTTGTAATGTAAATTAGCTTCTTTTACTAAAAGTAGACATTTACTGTTGCTATTAACACTTTATCCCCAGGAGCTACACTTTTCCCAGTGCTAAGCAGTAAAGAAAAATGTACAGCAATTGTTCTTTTTAGAAAAAAAAAAACTCCTGTTTTCAATTTGCATTAATTTATTATTTTGCAAAAACACCGGAACATAAGAAAAATACACCATATAAAGTTTCACTCTAATAAAAATGAAACTTCAGAAGGAACCATTTTCTAGCCTTCCAGATGTCTTCCTTCTTTATTAGAACAGTCATGATAGAACAAGGATATAGGAGAGATTCACAAATACATAAAGTTTCATGCTACCTTGTGTGTAAGCACCGTACTCATTAGCAAGAAATGTATTTTCTATGAAGTTTGCACTTGGCACCTTCCAACTGAAAAGCTGCTCTAAAAGATACAGATACTGATTTTCCATTAAGTTAATTTCTATTCTCTTCTACACCAGTCTGTGACTGACAGTCAAAGAAAATGAAAAGATTTGCCCTCTTGCTTTTGTGAGAAAATATCACTTAAAATGAATGTGTTCAAGTTAAATGAATCCTATAATTTTTCATTTCTTTTGCAGTGATTTCTCAAAGAATTATTCCAGATAAAGAGAAGTGTTTGATAGAGTCTGTTAGCACCAGAGAGAATAATCCTGGCGGGAAATCTCACATCCCACTATTGTTTTGTAGTTCAGAGCAGGAGAGTTACAGTTGGAAACAACAGATACTCATATACACATGCACAGGCACCCTTGCACACATGAATACACATGAACACACAATATCATAAGACAGATTCCCCTAGCATTATTTGAAATTTCTTTAATAGCTACCCTGCCATACCAAAATGTGAAATCAGATGTGTTCTGAAAAGAAGCAGAAAAAAAAGGGCCAGCATCTTCCCTGAAAGAGTACCTGTGTTGGAGACTTGCTGCAGATCAGGAGACTTTGATGGCAGATCAGTGAAGTTTCTCTTGCTCCTTCAAATCAAGAGCGTATGTATTTTATTATTTTGGAGTACAAAACTCCTTTTCAAATAAGACCAATAATAGTCCTAAGACTTCTCTTTGGTTTTGTTTCTGGCTTTTGGTGTCTGCTGAGTTGCACCTGTAAATGCTTTAGAGTTGGCTGGCTAGGAACCAGTAATATGGGCTATGATTAGCAGTATTAAAAACTCAGAAAATCAGAAGACAGAGAACCAAGTAGTATCACGCTCAATGCAATTTTGCTCTCTTGATGGATACCATAAATGTTGAATGACAAACTGATATGACATTAAACCTAGGTTAAACCCTGTGTATTACTAAAGAAGTAAAGACTTTGCACAAAACATAGGCACAATTTCAATACCCCTAATTTTTTTTTTTTAACTTTGACTACTCTAGGAGGTTTTGATGCCATCTCAGTTATCACTGCTGTTTTGTGCACTTCACTTATTGTTTTATGTTTGGTTTTATCCTGAGGCAATTTTAAAAGGAAGCTGTTTTTAACAAATAAAAACTGTTTTGCCAGCAGGTCTTCATTTTAGACCACTGCACAGGTGTGATCAAGCATTTGACAAGGTTTCGTTTATTCTCAAGCTCACTGAGAACACTAGTTACCAAGTGTAGTCAAAACCAACATCATTTTTTTTCCTTGTTATACATTTTATTCTTAGACTGATAAAAATAAAATAATTTATCTGTAAATTATACAAGCTTAGAATGATTAAAAACCTTAGAGTGAAAACTCTCTGAAAACAACTACTTTGTACTCATTTTTTTATACTCAAAATTCCTTTATTATAATTATTTTTTTTCCATGTTCTGATTGTGTATGTGGTGTGTGTGTGTTTTATTTTCTTACTTAAATGTTAATTTTGGGATAGTATCCAATTTCTCCCCTTAGGTGTAGTCCTCATAGTTCTCCCACCACCACAACACCTATGATCCCTCACCATAGACCCCGATGCTCTTCTCTCTCCTGTTTGAATCCTCTTTCCTTCTCTCCTGAAGTGATATCTCATTGCAGTCTTGATTTACATTTCCCTGATAATAAATGATATTGAATATTTTTTCATATGCTTGTTGACCATTTGCATTTCTTCTTTAGAGAAATGTCTTTTTTAATATTAAGTAATTTTTTTATATATAAATTTCACATCTTTGTGATCTCTGGGGTTCATCCCCCCCCAAAAAAAGAAAAAACAGAAACCAAATGGTTTCACTATTATATGGGACATGGGAACGATAAACGAAAAGCCATGAAAAAAAGTCAAAACAAGCCAACAACCAAATTATAGTGCACAACGTGGGGGGGGGGTAGAGACAGTCAAGACCAACATCTTAATGGAAATAGGTGACAAAGTTCTCCAGCTGAGGCCATCTCTGAGTGTCATTATAGCACTGGGGACCAGAAGTTTACTCAGGATGTCCCATGATACCAAGTCATGGGGCAGAAAGGGAAGAGGAAGGAAAGGGCTCTTTTCAAGAGCAGAGATAGGATGAAAGTAGCTGCAGTTTTGTGATGAGTGGTACAGAGTGGACACTCTATATGTTCAACTTAAGTGCATCCATTTAATGTGGGGAGGAAGGGAAAAGAAAAGGAAGTAGGGCTGTTGTTGAAAATGTTGCACTAAATTATTAGATATATTTGTTATTGAATGGGCAGTTTCCATTAAATACATTTTAAATCATAAAATCTTTAAGTTTGCAATTTATTGTATAATTGCATTTCTTGGACGCTTATTTCTAATTATTTTTATAATTTGTAATCAGGAAATTTTTCTCCCAATAAAAATTGAAATCTACATGCTAATGAGGAAACAACAATAACTTGAGAATTTCAAATATGATAAAAATCTCTTACATCTACTAAGAAGTTTCTCAGACTCTGGTATTCTTGAAGCTTGCAATAAAGGTATCACTTCCTGTTAAGATTTGTTTCATCACTGACCTCAGATGATCTTTAAAGGACATAAAACATGACAAATGAACTGTGACAGAAATATATTTAATGGATAGCTTGCTGACATCCATAGGTAAGGCAGAGGAACCTGCCAATTCTCAAGAAAAAAAAAAGAGCTAATTTGCATCTGACTTTTCCTGTCAGAAGCTGGTCCCACCGTAGAAGCAGGAGTCCATCCAGCAGGAGAGCCCTGCACCAGCAGCTGGGGACACTTGCTATCCATCTGGAGCCAACACAATGGTCAGAGGAGTCTGCTCCTAGCTTGTTAAAATGCTCTGTTTGTAACCAGTGAGATAAATATTTACTTCCCTTAACCTTTACTTGTATAAGATGATTTTACTCAAGAGATAGGGGTAAAAATCGGCTTTGCAGAAATAAAAAAGTTTTCAGTTCAATGCCTAGAGTTCAACATTAAAACACACACACACACACACACACACACAACCTCTCTCTATACAATGAGCATCTCATCTGTTATTGGTTAAAGGATTAGTTCTGCTTAAATTTCCCCCTTTCCAGCTTTAGGAATGTTTATGAAAGGCCAGTCACTAGCCAGAATGACTGCAAAATGGTATCAAATACAAATCCAGCATCTGAAAGACATGACCTTGTGTGAAATTCCAAATAGAACATTAATTACTTATAAAGAGTAATTAATGAAAGTGACTCCATTTAAATATCTTCAAAGACTTGGAATAGACTCATTCCAAGTTTTCCAACAAACACAAATCCAAAATATGAACTTTTATTTAATGTTTGATGTCTGTAGCCTAGACTCTAGTTTAAACTTGTATAAGAATGACAAGGGTATAGTGTTATTGTGAACACACACCAAAAATAACTATTTCAGAAAATATAACTTGGGGTAAATATCTCATACTTCTTTGCAGTTGTGAATAGTTAAAAGTTGAATAATCACCTTCCTGATTACAGCATTTCATCACCAATTTACTTGTGACTAAATTTCTCTATCAAACAGTATTGAGGATACATTTTCTAGTGTGGCAAAAGGAGTGGTCCCCCCACCCCTTAAAGCTTTGTTATTCAAAGTGTAGTTAGTGGACTAGCAACATCAGAAGTTTTGGAAATGCAGAATCTCAGACTCCACATTATAATTCTGAAGCAAAAGCTACATTTTAAGAAGCACACTACATGATTTATATATACACTACAATTCTGAGAAGCACTGATCTACACTTACTTATTTTTTATAAGGGCAAGATGTTTTTTTGTTTTGTTTTTAATTACAGAAATATTAAATGTAAGTGAATATTTTAAAAAATTCTGAAAATCAAACTTTAATGTTTAAAAATGTTCAGCATAACATGTATAAAAGATTTTAATTTTAACAAGAATAACCCCTTTTCTGAAAATCCCCCCATATAGCTGGAGGTTCACCATAATATTCCAAAATAATACAATTATAGAATAAAAGGCCACTTCTTGATGACAAGTTATAGAATAAAAGACCGCTTCTTGATGACAGAAATAACAGCAATAGCTAGTTTTGTCTGACATAATATTTTTAGATGAGCTAAGTATATTATTTTGCCCTCATCCATTAACTGCTTTATGCTTTGTATTCAGTATTTTCAGAATTCATGGTAACACAATTAGGCTGCAAATCCTCCAGCGAAATTTTTAAAAACTTTGTTAAGAACAAGAGTAACCTCTACTGGATTGTGATTGTCTTTATAGAATCCAAAATAAAATTGAGGGCTGGCTCACTTTTACAGAGGAAGAACAATCTCTATATTGACTGACAAAATTTGCCTTCATTTTCTGAAATAAACTAAATCTCCTAATGAATCATATGCTTGCATTTTGAAGAATACATTATCTAAATGATAATTTACAGCAATGATATAATATTACTGCCAAGGCATGAAATCAGATTTATTTGGTTCACTTGCATGTACCAATTACATATTTTCTACTTACATTTAAATATTTAATTCATCATTTCAATCTTTTAACACTCTATTTGCTTCAGGGAGAAAAGAGGAAAATAGTAGTTACTATGGGTAGGAGAACTGTGAATTTATTTGTTTCTATTTTTTTAATTTACCATTTAACAATTGAAGAATTTATATCTTGTAATAAGAAACTTTTATTTTCAAAAGGGCAAAAACTATAGCTTTTTGTAAAACTATAAAACAATTGTATATTCAAATAGAAGGAATATCAAGTAAACTGACTTGAACACAATGGTGCAGGTTATTTGCAGTACACATAAGGGACAGTTTACACAGTCACTGAGGAATCTCTGAGGCTTGCTCAAGCTTGCTGCAGACACTTGGTAGGACTGATGCGCTGTCAGACAAAAATGCAAGAAAGGCAGGCTTGCGTGTTCTTAGCTTCTCCACCACAGGGCAATTGTCCAATGGAGATTAAGATGAAAAGACTTGACAAATTATTCTAACAGTGAGAATTTCATAAGCATCTTATTTAAATTATAAATGCAAACCTCAGATCAGATTGTTAAGGTCAAAGTGTTCAAGAGAAGTCCTGGAATGTCTGAATTATCCAGACTGGTCTTTTTATACTGATGTTTAAAACTAAGTTTCATTTTGCAGAAAGCATGTCCCAAAAATGAACACAGTCATGTTGTGAAACTGATTATTTGAAGCTACAAAGGAAATCTATGAACCTATCTAGATATTGAAGGTAAATTAATTATACTACTCTTTTTGAAAAAAGTGATTTTTTTAAAAGTTATTGTACTTTTTTTTTTTTTACTTTTGATTTACAAATGGAATTCTCATGGTGTTCTTTTCCATACACAATATCTTATTCTAGGCCTTCTTTTATTATCATTCTACACATACACTAAAGATCTTTGGAAGGTAGTACTTATGTTTTTATGGTTTAAAATAAAAAAAAAAGAAAAAGCAACAACTAAATTAAAATTGATTTACATGTGAGAAGCATTCTAGTCCAGTGGTGTCTTTATTCATGAGATAGGTCCTACTACACAGTCCCATTAAGATGGCTAAACGACTTGATATAAATGAAGCACTTAGAATGTTTTATCTGGAGCATTTACTACAACACAAGGACTATGAAATGTATCACTTATTAAATAAAATAAGAATCACTTCCTTAAATAAAACAAGATATCTCTGCAGTGTATAGTATAAAGGTACTTAAAACTACCCAACTATAGGTGACCAAGTTACACTGAGGACTGTAAAAACATAGCACTACCCAAATTCTGTCTTAAATTACTGAGACAGCAGATTCATTCAAGCATTCTCTTTGGTGAATTCATTTATGATTAAAACATCTAACAGAGGATGGAAGAGAAAAGGAAGGAATAAAGTGTGAAACCCTTTGCTTGTTAGATACAATCAATCTTCATTCATTCATTCAGGGGTCAAAACCAACTTCCAAACTAGGTTTTCTTGTTTTATCAACAAGCTAAAGAGTTATTTCAAAATGGCCTTAGTCCAGTACCCCTTGACCCCCTAAAGCCAAAGTCACTATGCCAGAGACCACTGACACTGACAATATTGAACTGGGACTCTGTAGGAAGAAATGTTTATATATGAGTACAGTAAGCTCTCTTGTACTATTTCTTGCATTTGCCTATTCTGAATACAGCCCTCCAACAAAAGATTATAGAATTTGTCCAAATTTTACAAGCTGTCCAGAGATTCCTCAGCCCCAGGCCATACCCATGTGAACATTAACTGCTGGCTACATACTGGGTCATTCTGGAAACAGAGCTTCTCATAGACCCTGGGTTCAGAACTTCTCATGCCCATACTCAAGCCTTGGATCACTGAAGTAACACCTGTCAGATGTGGCATAGTCCCAGAAGACTCCTTATTAAAATGGAAATGGCCCTTGACCTTCTAGTATATTCCACCTATAAGACTTAAGATGGAACGGTGCTAGAAGAGTTCACCCTTTTCCTTGGTCCACTGAAAAGAGGAGAGAGAGAGAGAGAGAGACAGAGTCAGAGAGAGTGAGCTGAGTAATAATAACAATTAGAAAATCAAAGTCCTTTATTTTGCCCATGACAAATCCACACAACACATGATGGAGCCCTCTAGCAAGCAGTTGCTCTCCATGCTCTAACCAGATCAACCTTGATCAGGGATGAGACTCAAGGGTCAGCACAATTAATTAAACTTAATCCATCCATCTTGGTGGATGCTTGGCCAACACCAATGTGCTTACAGTTCAAAATTCTGGGACATTATCAATTATAAAGCTACTTAGTCCTACCAATGGCAACAATTCCTTATCCAAGTCCACTCCCTTTGGGTTAGAAAGCTTCTGGAATTTCTTGCCTCACAGATACCCATAATGCAAGTCAATGTCATCCAATCATAAACCAAAAATAATAGGCTTCTTATCCTCTCCAGCATTCCAGACATTATGGATAGTGACCAAGGAAGGCATGCATTTCGCTTCTCAAAATACACACACCATAGACTATTTAAATGACATTTAATGGATCTTTCTCCTCTCTGAAAGGATACATGTTGTAAGCTTCATAAACAACTAGAATGGCTTACTCAAGTAAGCTCAAAATCAATTAAATAAGACATGGTACTGTCTCAGTCATCAATCAAACATCAGTCATGAGTGACAATTTATAAACTCCATTTGTATGTCTCAATACTGATATTGTTCATGTCCCATCTCTCTTCCTCCTACTTTTCACCCCATATATAGGCAGAGTCCATAACAAGGCCCCCGGGCTTCATCCCTTTGACCTGCTGGGTAGATAAAAATCATGAAAATCCAAGCTCTCAGTCTGGCTCCACTCTCTAATCTCAATGAAAATCAAGTCTTGCTCTTCCAGAGCAAAATCATGTTAAAGGAGTAATAAACACCTTCAAATTCTCTTGATGTAAGCATGGTGTCACCAACCTTCATATTCAAACCAATATGAGGAAGGGGTGTTGATCTCATACTCTGTGAAACAATTCATCTATGCACATAACTTCCCCTACTCAGACTTCCAATAGCTCCTCTATTGTCTACTAAATTAAATAGAAAAAATTATCATACTGCAGATTTATCTTTGTTGTCTCACTCTTCATTCTCCTTTACAAACATGTAATGCTTCAAATGTTTCTTTTCCTAGAACATGCTTGGTCTTTAACTGACTACATTCCCTTATATTAAACTGTTCCCTCTGTTCTGAGCCTTTTCCTTCTACCTTTCATCATTATTTGTCTCCTGTTCAAGATGATCTTAAAAATCAACTGATTCATGAACCTCTTCTGTGTTTCTCAACCAGACAAGTACTCCCTCAGCTTTGAGTCACACTGTAGTACTTTCTGGCAGTGCTTTACAACATTCTGTCATATAACAAAGTCAGTCACATCTAATTGCTCCTAAGATTTACCCTGGAGATGGACAAAAATAAAATTCCATATGTGATTTGTGCTAACTGGTTGTCTTTGAGCAAGTCACCTCTCTAAGCCTCAATTTCCTCTTTAAATGATAAGAAACAAGATCAAACACATGAAGGGCTTTGCCTAGTGTCTTCACACTAAGTATCTAAAATGTTAGCTATTATCATTAGCTATGCTGTCTATTGGATCAGAAGCAGCTTTATGTCAGAAATTTGTTTTTTAATTATCAAATGCAACACTGATAGATTAAAAAATATTTAATATCCTAAATGAACTATATAAATCAGTTCACAAATTTTTAAGGCATATTAACAGTAAGATTTGTAAAATTAAATTTTGTGCACAGAATCTAAATTAACACTACGTATACCCACATAAATCAGCTATTAAAAAAAGTGGAATTCAGGCAAAGACATAGGTTTGTCTTGAAAATTGCTTGCAAACTGTAACTAGCTAACGATTAATTTCACATTCACCGCCTATTAATTTCACATTCACCACCTTTTTAATGCAGCAAAACACATAACCACACACAAAGAACTGGGTTATGGACTTAGCTACACACTAGCTTTGTTATTTTAACAGAGTAGGTATTTGTGGGTTCAAAACAGTAGCTCATCTTTACTCTCTGTTCAAAATCCTGCCCACAGAATATTTAGAACTCTGTCAAAAGTTAGATATGACCCTCATAGAACATAGTGTGAACTAAACTGATCTACCTATAAGATCCTTAATTTAAACAATCAAAAGTATTTTCAAAGGCCTGGAAAAATAATATATCACACTCTGATACTGCAATTCTCCTTCAAGGATCTAATTTAAGGGGGAAATACAAGCTTTAAAAACACAGGTAGGTACAACAATGTTCACTAGAATACTGGCTAAAATGGCAATGTGTCCAATAAAATATATCATTGCAGCAGTATTTTAAATTCAGATATTAAAAGTTTTTAAAGAGGGGTGGGAATGCTCCCTAATCTATAAGAATGCCACAGAATGTGTCTAATTGAGAGATAAAGGCATCTTTGAAGGTAATTTATTACCTATATTGTAAAAGAAACTGCATCCTACACTGTATATTTGTAGTTAGACACACCTAATGCTTCGATCAGTCTAATTCCCTCTGTATAACTAGTCACCTTGAAATGGTATGTATTATGCTTCTCCTGAGAAGAAAACAAATGTAGTAGAAATAAGACTGTGGGAAAGGGATAGGAAGACTGTTAGGAAATCTATGAATTTTCATGTTAAAAAAAAAAAGGCCTTCATAATATCCTTGGGTTCCTCAAAACACAGTACTAAATATTTACTTTGCACAAAAAGTATTCCACTTGGCCATATTTTAAGTGTTTTGCTTCCTTGAAAACAAATGTATCCTTACACTAACCAAGTCAAACTACGAGCCACAAATAAATCCTATTGTCACAGAATGTCAGCTAAACATAGAAGACATTTCTGTCTTTTACAAACATTAACATACAAGTTTGTGATATAGTAACCATGATCCTTTGTCTTAAACCACCTTTTATTTTAAAAAAATAAAGCAAACATAACTAAGTTTCCATGTCACACAGTAGGAGGCAAATATGACAGATTTTTCTCAAAATTCAAATAAATGAGAAACTGCGCTCCGTGGCATGTCATGCCACGTCTGTCAAGTGCGGTCCTGCATATGTAAAAACAGTCAACAGGCACATCTCAGCGGGGTGGCCAGGGGTTGGCCAGTTAGACCACTGGTTTTCTAAGATGATGATTTTGTATTGACTTAGCTCCCCTGTTTGGATCAGCTCCCACTAGCTGAATGGCAGCACACACCTGAAGCTGTGAGGGCCTGGAGAGCAGAGTAGAGCATGAAAAACACTATCTCACCTGGCAACTGAATGACTCCATGACCATGAACTTGGTCTCATTTGTTTAGTGTTCTCACCAGCTGAGCTCATTCATCTTTTAAGATAAAATTAAACAATCTAGCACAGATTTCCACATTTTTTTCTTCCTGAAAGAAATTATCACCATAAAATTTCCAAAATATTTCCTATTACAGGAACTCAGAGGAGCTTCATAGTAATAAAACTGCTTTAACAAAATGACTTCAAAAATATGGAAGCATATTCAGGGGTCTGAAACAAGTTCATTTTTAACATTCTGAAAGTCTAATTTAGAGCAAACTGAAACATTTACTCACAGCAAAAATGATAAGATAAAATTACCAAAAGCATTTGCTTTCTTTTATTAGATGTAGGAATTTCAAAGGTCTCAAAATAGGTAATCAGTCATACCATCATGTGGCGAAGAGAGCCCTGAGAACTAGTTCTAATTTCATTGTATGAAATAAGAACAAACCACAGTGATTAGTTTCCTCATTTGTAGAATGGAAAACTGTGCTCGACATATCAAGTTCTTTCAAAATTCTATTCTTATAAAATTTATATCACATATTACTTTTTAAAATCCAGATTTGTTTTAATCTATGACAAAATAGAGTTCTTAAACTGTTTTCAGATAAAATGCACAATAAAACCAGTCTGTGCTTTTGAGTCAAAAATTTCTAAGTATAAGTAAGAGGAAAACATAAATGTATACACATCCTCAAGAAACTATTTCCCCCTCATCTGAAAGAAGATAGATAACCTGGGCAATACAGAATTTAGTTTCTGTAGTTAATCACTTCCAGTGTGGAATCGTGGTATTACTGAAAGATTTTTAAAAGACATTGCCAAGGTAATTTTCGTATACTTATTATTTTCAAAATATTTTTTTCTCTCTTCTCTGTCCTTTACTCTGAAATATCTTTTCATAAGGGTAAAAGTGAAACCTGAATCTCATCTAGCAATTGTCTGCCTTCACTTTATGGTGCTGCTGAGGCTGAACAGTGAATGGATTTGGAACAGAAAGTCCTTGCAGATTCTTTCTAACCTTGCACAACCTGATGGGGTCTCTTTTAGGGTAACCTTCAGATAAAAATTAGAATGGGAAGGAGAAACGATAGGAAAAACTCCTAGAGCTGCAAAACCTCTAACATCCTCAACAAGATAAGCCCTGTATTGGAAACTCAGAGTAAAACGGACAGAGTAAAACAGAGTTCCTGAGGAAAGAATCCCAGTTCATTTGTACCTCCTCTCTTTGATCTACTTTAATAAGACAGAAAACCAAGATTTAAGTTATCTCTATTTAAGTACTGAGTTAGACATAATCCATACTTGCTGTCAATCAGGATACTTTCAAAAGATGTAATATTTATGACTTGTTCATCAAAAGTTTCTCCACCTCTGGAAAAATATCTTGTCTACTGTTGATAACACCAATTAATGTAACTCCTTTTCCTTTAAGTGTGATTTTTAAATTGTGCTTCAGAGTTCCCTTATTTTATAAGAAAAAGTCTATTCACTCCAAGGTACAAGGGTGGGAGCAAAATTGTTGATGCAGCTATTAATGCTGCAAACTAAATGGTTACAATGAAAGGAGGCTACATGGTCAAATAGATGTGTTATATCTTTAAATAGAAAGTTATTTGGGCAATTTAAAAAGTTTTTAAATTTTAGGGATTTTATTAAGTGCTTAAATATTTAGGTATTTCCTCATTTTCTCCGATGAAACCCGTACAAGATATATGAAGTGTGTTTTCTAGTGAAAACTTGGTTAATCTCAGTAATAAAGTGTAATATCAATTAACATAAAAAATTTTAAATGGACTATTTGTAGGTTTCTAAGGTCAATAATGCATATTGGTACTAAAGAACAGCATTTAACATAAAGACATGTAAACAAAGTGATGAATTTTTTATTTTATTCTTTCTTAATAATATAATATCTTCCTTATAAAATCTTCCAAAGAACTTAGAGTGCCTTGAAAATTTATTGACTATAGAGTATTTTGACTACACAATGGCAATTATTTTCAAACAGTATTTTTTTACTGCAAGAATTTTTTACTGCACTAACAAGGAATGATGTCATAAAAAAGAAATCAGTGGCAACTTAAGACATTTAGACAAGGAAAAGAGGAGATGAAAAAGAAGCAAAAAATGATAATTTCAAAGTCATTCACCTCACAGGAGATAACTTGGGTTCACTTTATCACAAATTCTGCTTTAGTGAGTTGATAAGAAAAGCTAAACTAAAAATCTCTACTGCTTTCCTGGATCTTAGATAAAGCCCAAATTTTAATTGTTAGACTATCACATGATGGAGAAATAATTCTTCTGTATAAAGATGATATAAAATCATATCATATTCTCCTTAATATCAGCAGATTTAACCAATGAAAGTCCATCAGCAACTTACTCCTAGGGCAGTACGCTGCTATGTAGATGCTTTCACTATTCAGGGCAGATTATCTTCTCATCATTCTCATGAAATAATAGTAGCCAGTCAATTCTGAACATTTAAAAAGACAGTATTAAGTATCATTTAATAACCTTTCCTCAGGCAATTATAGGAACTAAAAATATAACCCATAAGTATGATCACTCATGAGTTTTATGAAAGCTAACATATTGAAATTTCATATTTGACTATATAAACAAGGAACAGATCAATTTGTCTATTTTTATGAACTTCTAAATTTAACTCAAAGAAGGAGGTACAGAATTCTAGAACCTGAAGTATTAGCCAATACTAGTGAATATATAAAAATAGGGAAACAAATTCTATCTCAAATGTAACATGCAAATATCACCAATTCAAAAAAAATAAAGACCCCAAGACTTAGATTCAATTTCTCTCCTTTTAAGTTAAGCAACAATGGTAAAAAATTAAAAAAAAAAAATCACCTTATATCTTAATAGAATTAACTTTTGAGATAAATTAAAAAATAATAAACTGAAAAATAAAGACATTTTGTCTATAATTAATAGTATCAATTGTTTAGCCAGTTGCCTTTATTTATATCTAAATGTGATTTATTCTTCACAAGTGCATGTATATACTAGTAGAGCTCAACTAAAGACAAAATATTCCTAAATTCTTAAATTCTGAACTGAATATAATTGGTACCTTTTTATATAGACATTTCTCTTTCGATATTTCCTTAAACACACATTCTAAGGTGACAATTTCATAAACAGTTACAGGGCTTTCTGATAAACTATCAAACATGTATGTATGTGCCGTTTAAAATTTGAAAATAAATTCTCAAAATCTAAATTCCAATTTACATATTGATCTTAGAAAATTTTTTGAAGTTACATTTAAATTTTTTCAGAATATTCTGTCTATATAAGGAACTCATTTTCATATTGCATTATTTTTGTTTCATACTCTGCTCTAAAATCCCATGGAACAATATGGAGAATTTTAATACGTAAATACTCTTCTTTCCTAACAACTGCGTTAGTCTAAAAAAAGTACACAACTATGAAGTGTTTATCATACAGAACTCTCCTCTTACCAGCATCCTAATGGTCTTACAAAACTGTTTTCATGAATAGTTTTGAATTTCATTAATTCATTCAAACCCTTGATTTAAATCCTGAAGAATGCACCATTTCAAAACTATCTCCAGAGTCCATTTATAAGACAGTGCTAAAATTGCATTATCTTAACTACAGCTTATCTAAACCAAAAGCATTGAAAATCATGGTCCCTAATTATTTTTTCAAATAGCAAACTTGAACACAACTGCAGTTCTTTTGAGAATCTTTATTGAATTTTTTTAAAACAATTTAGTCTGTTGGATCTTGATGCAGTTTATTTAAAAAAAAAAAACTTCAGCACAGCTTCATATAAACTGCAATCTGAAAATTTACTTTGTCAAAGAAGTTATCTGAAGTTGCAAGTTATTTTTGTAATATGCAGAACAATAAAATGTAAGCATGCTCTTGGATGCAGATGCTCCTGTGTACAATGGAGTTACTTTGAAGAGCTTGCTAAGGTCTGCAGGCAACTGATGCAATGCAATCGTTTCCCCCCTCCCCCCACAATTTAAGTACATGAGAATAAAACTGATATTTATGAATAAAGTACTTTTCTCAAAAAGATTGAGGCAGCTTTTGTTGAATGCTATCTGTGTAGATACACTTGCTACACCTTGAATTGTACTAAGTGAAACAGAGTCAGGAGAAAGTCCATGTTCATGCGGAAATTTGAAATATCCCTCCACACATGTTGAGGAGTTCCACGAAAAGGAAGAAGGTAAAACACTATGTAACTGTTCATGGTCATACATTAACAGAACACCCCCCCAAACAAACAAACAAATTTACATAACAAGGAAGCAATTCCCTTCACTGCTTTCAGTCAGTCAGTGGTGTCTATAGTAGAGGTTGGAAGTGGAAGAAGCCTAGGACAGGAAAAAGCTTAAGTCTACATCTCATGCACAGCTGTCCTTGTTCTGTCCGTGGCTGTTTCTCAGACATCCGAATTAGAACTGAGGTTTGTTAACCTGGGATCCGCATTGATTTCGTATCTGTAATGATACCCTTCCATGTGATCCCTGCACGCATCTCTGATGTTGTGCATCCACTTTTTTATCCCCTTGCGGTTCAAATACAGAACCAGAAGGAAAATGGCACCTATCAGGGCTAAAACAATCCCCAGAAATACGTAGGAAGTCTGTAGAGATGGAGGGAGTATAGGGTCACATTCTAGGTCAGAGCTGTCGAGTTCCAAGAGGACACGATTCCTCATTTTTTCCGGGAATGCACAGGTGAGCCTGGCTTTATTCTGAACTACCTCTGTCTCCTTGAGCCAGGCTACCATGTCAGTCATTTGGCAGTCACAGACCCAGGGATTGCTGTCCAGGAAGACCCTGACGTGCGGAAGGCTTTGCAGTTCGGTCAAGGTGCCATTATGAAGGACCTTGAGGGCGTTGTCCTCCAGATGGAGGTCTTGTAAGCCTGTTAGGCTGCGAAAGGACACGTAGGTCAAGCTCACCAGCGAGTTGTTGCGCAGGTCCAGGTGCCTGAGGTTGGGCAGCTGAGCCAGCACATCACGGGGCAGGTAGAGGAAGTGGTTGCTGGCCAGTTCCAGGCGTTGGAGCCCACGCAGCGCCTGGCCAGCTCTCAGGGCCTTCGCCACCATACCCTCGAAGCTCCGGTTCTCTCGGCCGTCCTCAGGGGGCACAATGTGGTTCAGGATCAGTTCCTCCAAGGGGCTGGGGTCCGAGAGGCTGGAGTTGCCGCTGGGGTCGCGACCCAAGAAAGCGCGGGAGCTGAGGTTGGTCAGCGGGTTGTGGCTGAGGTCTAGCTGGCGCAGGCTGGGCAGATGCTCGAAGGCATAGGCGCGCACATCCTCCAGACGACTGCCGCTGAGGTTGAGCGCGGCCAGCTCCGCCAGGGGTGGCTGGCGGGCGAAGGCGCCCGAGGGGAGCGCAGTCAGCTGGTTGCCCGTGAGGAAGAGGTTGCGCACGTAGTGGGGCAGGTCCGCGGGCACCTCGGTCAGGTTGCGGTTCACGCATTTGACCGTGCGCGCCGCCTCGGAGCACTCACAAGGCGGAGGACACTGACCTGACAGCGGGGGCTGGACGGACACCGCGTTGGCTAGGAACGACGCGGAGGAGCTGGAGGAGGAGGCCGAGGAGCTGAGAGAGGATGAGGAGACCCAGCCCAAGAGGACCAGGGCCAGCCGCACCAGCCGCAGTCGCCCGTCCCCGGCAGCGGGGCTCCGGGTGCACCCCCCCGGCATCGCGGCTCGGGGCTCACCGGAGCTGGGCTGGGACGGCGCCCGCTCCGAAGACTTGCGAGGCCGGGCCCAGAGGGCGCGGGCCGGCCGGAAGCGTCGGGAAAACTTTGCTCCGGTGGGAGCGGAGGAGGGCGCCGCCGCCGGAACTCGGCTAAGCCCCCAGCCAACGGGCGCCCCCCTCCCGGGCCGACGCCCCCGCCCCTTCCCTCCAGAAAGTACGCACGGCGGGTCCGGACGCTCGGCGGCGCGCTCCTCCTCCTCCTCCTCCTCCTCCTCTAGCTCGTCTTCCAGCCGCCTCTTTTGTTGGCGCCCAGCCTCGGACCCGCCGCGCGACCTGGGACAAGCGGGAGAAGAATGTGAGCGGCGGCGGCGGCTCGGGGAGCGCGAGAGCCGGCCTCCCCCTGCCGAGTCGTCCTCAGTCCGTCCCGAGACCTCCCGCCCGAAGCCCGCCCGGCCTCGCCCCCGCGGAGCCTCGGCGCATCCTCACCCTGGAGAGGGGCGCGCCCGAGAGTCGGCGCGCGAAGTCTTCCTTCGGCGCCGGTCCACGCTATAGCTATATATACCTTCCCAGAGCCGCGCTCCCTTCCTCCCCCTCTGTCCCTCC